>MINK01191363.1:0-16660 GCA_001735545.1 Phormia regina | reverse complement strand
TCTGATTTTAATTTACATTAACAAATAAAGCTTTTAACAAAGTATCGGAAAACATATTACATCTGAAGTCACTCAAAATCAATTTTAAACGCTCTACTTACGCTTATATGGATAGCGTGAACAATATGTAACACTTTACTGTTATTTTATACAAATACAGTAGCATATGATCAAAAAATAAAAATTGATTTTTGACCAAAAAATTAAAAACAAAAATAAAGATTATATNNACAAGACATTAAGTGTGTAATAATACTTTGAAAGTAAAACTCTATTGTATTTATTTTTGTTGGAAATGTCAATAATTAATCTAATTTAGAAATGATATTGACATAAATTTGAATTTAAAATAAAAAATTAAATTATAACTCTAAAAATTAGATATCGGTTAATCGGTTTTTCCACAAAAATTATTCGGTTTATTTGTTATTCGAAAATAGACAGTTTTCAATTATTCGAAAGGTTAATCGACCAAAATTAATCGGATAAGCGGATAGCGGTTAATCGATTGGATACCCTAATACCCGTGCATACCTAATAGCTAAGTGGAAATACACTTTTTATCTTAAATAAAAAAACAGGCGGATTAGATGGAATTTTACGTGCTAAATAAGAACCAGCTTTTACTTTTTTTTACCACGCATTGATTTTTTTATTGGGCATGACTACTATGACCCTGCCTTTAGGCAGTCACACTTGTATATCTCGATAACAAATTGTTCAATTAAGATAAATTGAACTTTAATATATAGCGACCTAACTTATCTTTGAACTAAATTTATATAATTTTTTCTCCAGTTAATATTTCTGTAATCATTCGTTAATTAGTACTGAATATTTAAATTTTTTTGTTTTGTTTTGAAAAGTAGTGAAAATATTGATCCTTAACTCTGAAATTCTTGAGCGAATGAAAAATATTGTTGACATACCGGAAAGATAATTTTCGTATGCATTTTTTAATGTATCACTTATAAAAATCGTGTAAAAGGTTCATGAGTTATAGCCTAAGTTTGACAAAACATTCTCGAATTTTATAGTGTGAGCGCTGAATAATGTGATGATATTAGTCATGCGCATAAACAAAAATCAAAACCCGATAGAAAGAAAAGTAAATGCAGATTCTTTTTTACACTCGTCAGAATTCACCTAGACCACCTGTTTTTGTTAAAAAAATAATAAAAAAAATTGTATTTTTTTGCCCGCCACTGTATTTCTACTCAAAATATTCATGTTACATATTTTTACTTAATGGCGAATAAAATTTAGATTTCTGCCTCAATTTTGACTATACATGTCTTATTTTATTCGCAGCATTATCAGCTTTAAGATAAAATTGATAAATTGTAACATTTTTGATATCTTCATTTATTTAAAGAAAATTTAAGTAACAAATAAATCTAAAATTTTCTATGAACATTAATTTTTTTCGGATACTTATTTCAAAATAACTCCGAAACTAAAAAATTTAAATTTGAGTGATTTGAAGATATTTTAAGTCCACATCTATTGGTATATCACCTTGATCAATCGCGCACACCGTTCTTGAGTTATGACGAAATATACTCGAATAATGGCCTTACTAAGGGTGGAATAAAAGAAAATTCGTGTTTAGTACAACAAAATACATCAAGTCCAACTATTCGTCTATGGTGAGCGATTTTTTTGTTGACCAGTGTAATTTACGCAGAATTTTTTTTTTTTTAACAATTTTAAAATTTTGTTAAACCAGCTAATTAAAACGCAATTTTTATTAGAGCTGTGGCAATATTGCTGTCATACAAATTAATTAGAATTAGAAAATAAAAAAAGTAAACAAAATTGAAGTTTGTTTAACACAATTTTAAACATTTTTAATTTAAAGTTTATATTATTTAACAATTAGTGGTTAACAATTAAAACAAAACACATAAATTAGTCGAAAAAAAATACCAAATACAAAATTCTAAATGAAATTCATACAAATGAGTTTTAAATAAATTTCAACATTACATATACATATGTATATATTTTTAATTACATGTTTATAAATACCACAGTTAGTTAGGTAGTACCTGTTTAAAATTTATAATTGGATTAAGTATTTAATTGCCATAACAATTTAAATAAAAAATAATTATTTTTATTATGATGTTAAAGAATTTTTGTAAAATATGGAAAGAAATAGTAAAATGAAGGAGAGTAGAAAAATAATAAAAAAAAGAATGGTCATATGTTATTAAATTAAAAAATATAAAGAAAATAGTAACAAAGCAATATAATTATTTAAATTTAATTATTTGCTGAATTAATAAAATTAAAAATTTAAAGTCACGTTCAAAAAATGAACATAAAAATTAAATAAATATATATTTTTTTGCACTAAAATATGTTTTCTATTCAGTAAAGTTTTTAGAATAATAATAAAAAACATTTCCATTAGAGTGTCCTCTAGAATAAAAAAGACGAAGACTCTTTAAACGAAGCACGTTGGGGTAAAATGTGACAAAAAAGGGTGAAAAATTCAATTTTTAAATATAAATTTTTGTAATGAAGTTGAGTATCGAATAAAAGTAGATACAATTATGTATCAATATTAATTAAAATCTTCAAGCTAGGTCAGGCGCGGATCCACGGAGAGGAAAAAAAGGAAATTTCCCTCTCCAAAATGGGAACTCTTAGTGAAAAATTTGTACTAAACAATAAAATTTAAGAAAATAGTTATGAAAATCATTGTATTTTCCTCCCCCAAAAGGCTGACAGAATCGCTCAGGCGCGGATTCATGTCAGGTTCAGCTGACATGAAAAATGGTATAATTAACCCCAGGTTGTTAAATGTGCGTTTCTTTAATATTTCTAAATTATATTTGGTCCTAAAATTTTTGTTATTTTTTCATACTAAAAACAGTGCACATGGGTTCCAAAACGTTGTTTTTTTTTTAATAATTCAGTAATTAAAGAACAGTTAGATGTATCTCAATAAAATTTAAAATTTTAGTTGATTTGGAGGATTACAGGCCTCTAGCGTATCAGGGGGAAGTGGGAGACCCTTCAAATTTGTCCATCTCGGTTATGTATTTTTTTGAAAAATCGCCAAAATTTCATTTATGATATGACAGTCCTTGTAAATCTCTACAAAATATACGTATACATGTGTAGGTTATCTCTTTTTATTTAAAAGATATTTAGGTCGAAATAAATTTTTGCCTTATTTTTAGCAAAAATTTATTCATATAAATATATGAATTTGTTAAAAAAGTTATATTTATCTGGAGTAGCTAAGCTCCACGGAGGTTGTGCTGTCTTTACAGATGGCTCGAAGATGGATGTAGGCAGGGGTTTACTTTCTGGGAACTGATATCAGACGGTCATATAAACTGTCTGACAGTTGTAGCGTTTTCCAAGCGGAAATTCCTGGCATCTATAAGGCCCTAGGGTTGCTGAAGGAAAATGTGGAACGGAATTCTGAGGTCACTATATATGTTGACAGTCAGACAGCATTATTGGCCCCGAAAAGTCATTATGTTAGATCCAGATTGGTCTTAGAGTGCAAGAGGGAATTGAGAAGACNNCAAAGTCATTGCGTAGGACTTCAGCGGCTTAGGCTGAAGTGGTTTGGAAGCCATACACTGCTGGAACTAGATGAGGTTACGAGCAACGGGCTTACTAATCTCATAGGGTTTTAGGTAATGGAGATAAGATGGCTTAGGTGCAATCAAGGCTGATTGCTAGGGTTTAGGTTCCACTTCTCTCTTCTTCTTATTTATTAAATTTTTTCCCTTTTCTGTTCTGTATTTTAGAATTTCTATTTATTTCTAAAAGGGATCACAATATATTTATCTAAAGTTGGAACTTTTAAAAAAAATTAATTTTTTAGTTTTTTTTCCAAAAAAGTGGCAATATTTATTCACTGATAAAATTTGTTTTTTTTGTTCTGAGCTTTAAATTTTTTTAATGCTTTCAAAAGAAATCTTAAAGCAAATGCGTGTAAAGTAAATCAGGAGGAGTTTGTGGCAAAGGTCTGCCCAAAAACCCTATTCAAATTTTAGATTCTTTTTGTTAAAACTATTTGAAATTTTTAGGTCTATACGTAAGGTATACACCCAAAAAGTATTTTCTGAGGGAGACCCCCCTTATAACGACCCCATAACCATTTCAATGTAAAAAGTCATTTTTTTTAACACGTTTTATACGCATTGGGATTTTGGGTATTTTCATGCAAAAAATGGGAATTTCCTTGAATTTAGGACAAGTTTATACTTTTTATACTGAAATTTCAATAAATTTAAATTTTATTAATCTTTATTCATTGTGTCAGGTTTCTTCCTAATTAAGCGAATTCAATGTATTAATACATTAATTCAATAACTAATTTACTTATTTCATTAAAAAATTAATTTAATGACTGTTTTTAATGTTATGTTCACACTAGTATTAAGTTTTTCATTGAATTTTTATGAATCTTTTCATTGGAACTATGAATTAATACATTAATTTAATAAATTCTTGGAAAAAATCATTTTGTGAATCGCATTTATTAAAAATACTTTTTTCAGTGTAGTGAATCTTTTTTCCTTACCCGACGGAATTTAAAATACTAAATAAAAAACTAAAAAGTGTTCGCTAAAATATTGGTATCATGTTTCAACTCTTCTGCTCGTTGAAGAGCAAAAGAGTTGATATTTTCTGGATCCTTGTAAGGAATGATGACGACGTCCGTTTATGTGTTGGTTGAAATGGAGTTGATGAAGCCCACAATTAAATGACATATATAATTTATTTATTAAATGATCGGTAATCCTTTCGAGAATTTTGCTATTGAAAATCAGAAAAATGGGTTTATAAATGGCGGAGATATACTTTTAAACTCAGTTATAAAAATTGATTTTCGTGTCTGTTTGGGACTTGATTTTTATAGAAAAGTTTTGGAAAATTTTTCAAAATTTATGTGCTAGAAACATAAAATAAAACGGTTCAATAATAACTGAGATATCGAGAAAAGCGCATTATAATATATATTTATAAAAGTGAAAGTATGAAAGTACACTTAAGAGCAAAAATTTATTTGTCAGTGGGAAGAAGAAGGATATCAAATATAGACTGAATTTCGTTTTTTAACAATTAGTAGGTGTTTACGAGTTGATCTCAAGAAGTATAAAAATTTGGATTTGGACTCAATATAAAATATTATCAGATAAATATAAAATATAGACAAACTTGTTCTAAAACCATTAAATTAAAAAACTTCTATTTTTTTTTTGCACAAAAATACAACACTTGCTCATTTTTCTCCCATTATGCATTTGTAATATTAAAGATCAAAATATACTGGTGGTACACGGCAACCGCCATGTGAAAACTCCTCCCCTGTACTACTCTATGTAAATCCAGCCCCCATTAATAACCAATAAAATATCTTATTAATCGATGAAAATATTTTTTCCTTTTTAATTAAAACCCCTATAAAGTTATGGACTTTTTCAAATATGATGTGACATATTACATGATTTTATTTACATTTTGAATCAAAATAATTTACAGACATATATGATATAGGTACTAGAATATTATTGTGAATTGACATATAAATTAAGAAATGCCGAAAGGAAAAGAAGAAGCAAATTTCAGAAATATTTATATACAACAAAAATCCATCAATTTTGTCAAGAATTCTAAAAAATGAGACAGCAGAAAATTAAACTTATTGGTCTATAACTACAAACAAACATATTAACATGAAATCGACAATATAGATATGTATATATGTATGTACATCGAAAATAAATGAAAGTTTGTTTGTGTGTTTTTGTATTACCAGCTCATCAGACGTGATTGTAGAATTTGAAAAAGCGCCAAGTTTTATTTTTTGGATTTTTTTTCAGGTGAGTGAATGAAGTGTATAAAGTTTTTGTTGTTGTTATTTATTTTCAAGTTTAATGACTTAAAGTTAAATTACGTGTTAAACATGATGTTTTTTGTTGCTAATGTTGTCAGTAGTTATACATACACACACAACTCCTATAAAGAAAAGGTGGTATTGGTAATGGCTACATTGTTGTATGTAAATTCAAAAACATGTGTCTTGTAGAAGTGTCTAATGGGTCATGTAAAGTTTATGATTGGCATTTTGGATAAGCAAAAGTTATTAAGTTTTATTTTTTTTTTTGCTTTTCTATTTTCGTTTAACATTTATTATGTTTATTTAGTTATATAATTTATTTCTTTAGGACTAAGGAAAGGTTATCATCATTAGATACAAAATTATTTATAATATAAAAGTTAACAAAAAAAATAGCTTGGCATACTTTTAGGGGGCATAATTATACTATTATATGTATGTTAAATATATATATTTTAAGGTTTATTAGTTTTTTATAGTTAAGTAGATTTTTATCTAAAAACTATTAAATAATATAGTTATTATGGAATTATTTGATTTATAACCTAATGTTATATTATATAAAGTGTATAATAAAATTATGAAATGTAACATATTTTTAGGGTAATTTTCTGGTAAGGTATAATTTTATTTTTTTTTGTATTAGTTTTACTAATGATATAAATAATATAATTTATTATAATTTCTTTATAATAAATACAAAACAAATGTAACTCCTTCAAATATTTATGTAAGAAATAGGGACTGAAACAATTATTTGTCCTATGTATAAGAAAGATTTCTTTAGAGTTAAAAATAAAAGTGAATTGCTCATATAATTTATTTTTTTCTTTATGTATTAGCATTTGTATCTTAGCATACTGTGTCTCTTGCATTAAACTGTTGCATACATTAAGGGTTAACTTTTTATATTTCTTGTAGCATACTTTAAGGAATTATTTACTACGCTATCTGCGATAAAATATTTTCTAAATACATAAATAAATGGCAATAAATTTTTTGGAAAATTTTTATATAAGCTCTAATTAGATTTATATGAAATGTTGCATGGGGGTACCATAGATGTTTACAATTTAAAGTTTGGAAGGTGGGGACCCACAGTGCTTTGATTCCGTACAAAAATGTGACAAAAATAGGAGTTTTTGTAGCAAATTGAAATTTAGATCATCCTCCTTAAGCTCATTTTCTATATTATTTTAATTTCTAATATTATTTTCTAATATTATTTTCTAATATTATTTTAACTTGTAAACTCCCATTTTGTCTTCAAAAACTTAGTAATTTAACTAATTTCGACCGATTTCTGGTCCAAATTTTGAATTTTTTTTAAAGTTTGCCACATTGTAATAAATTTTAAAGCAGTAATTTTTTAAATTTTTTGGATGAAAGGAAAATTTAGAAAGTTTTTAAATTATTTTTTTTTTTATAGTCGTGACAAAAAATGAGGGAAATAATTGTTCTTTTACATTAAAAAATTATTTGCATATTTCAGTAGTTTAATTAAACTACTAAAATAAGCAAATAATTTTTAAGTTTTTATAATCTTTTTTTAAAACTCCATCGAACTTATGTTTAGTATTTGTATTAAAATTTATTAAAGCTTTATAATTGGCGCCCTCTGGAAGACTTTTAGAGTAATGCTTCGGGTCCAAAGTATATATTTCTATATTCCCTAGTTACTTTATAAATTTCGAAATAATTTTTATAATTTATTTATTTTATAATTTATTTATTTTGATTTACCATAATAAATTACGTTACATTAATTTCGTCAAAATTGAAGTGGAAACTGAAAATCACATACATTTTCAATTTAACTTTTGAGTTGAGGCAAAAATTCACTGTTTTTTAATCATTAAAAAAACTGAAAACTAATATAAACTTTAAAAATAATTCGTATACTTTTTTTAATCCTTCCTTAATTTTATGGAATTTTCTTTTATATTTTAAGTAAAAAATATATGTAAATTTAAGCAGTTTTTTGGTACTTTTGATATCTAATAAAGTGCCTTATTAATATAACTTAAGGAAAATGACGGCGATTATTAATTTTACTATTTCAAATGGTAAAATGTATAAAAATCGGAGATTTTTATAAGACAAATTATAAAAATCCTTAATAATCTGCAAAAGTTTTCCAAAATGGATTTTTTATTTTCCCATTAAGCTTAAATCACAATAAAAATATTGTTGATCTGCAACCATATTTTTGTAGTATTAGTACTTAATTCATATATATAACAATATTAAGGTTTAATCACAATAAAAATATAGTTGTCTCATGTACATCGCAATCACAATAAAAATCTTATAGTGTCGAGAAACAATTATTATGCCTTAACGTGTCTTTTATTTAGACAATTAATTTTTATTTAAATTATTATAATATGGTTATGTCAAATAAATCACTTTGATGTAAAATGATAGTATTGAAAATGATGTTGAATTATTTTGCACATATATTTATAACATTTATATGGATTTAATTGAAACATACTGCTGAACATGTTATGCCAATAACATAATTGTAAATTGAGAACAAATGTCTAATTGCTGCTAATTAAAATAAAATATATTCAACAATAATCATGCTTGTGATAATAATATATGAATGCAACGAAAATAATTTTATTGGGGAAATCTTATAGCGTCGAGAAACAATTATTGTGCCTAAACGTGAATAAATAAATGATAATATTTTTTTATTAAAATTAATTATAATATGGTTATGTCAAATAAACTACTTAGGTCTAAAATTATAGTATTGAAAATGATGTTGAACTTTTTTTGCACATATATGTATAACAATAATGTGGTTCTAACTGAAACATACTGTTGAACATGTTATGCCAATAATATAATTGTAAATTGAGAACAAATGTCTAATAGCTGCAACGAATATATTTTTAAAATAAAATATATTCAACAATAACTATGTTTGTAATGATAATATATGAATGCAACGAAAATAATATTATTAGGGAAAACATATTACGAAATGTATTTTCTCTGCGTGTAAACTCTTTAAAAAACATTCGAGTTTTCGAAAGAGCATTTCATTTGCAGAACTAGATCTTGGGATTTTAGAACATAAGGGCTAAAGACAACACTTTTATGGAAAATAGGTCAAGCTTAGAAGGGCCTGTAGATATGTTTTTATTTTAAAATAAACTTTGTGAAGATATCTTTTAGAAAAGTTTTATGGCATTATATGTTCTTAAATAAAAGAGGGTAGATATTTTTTGGAAATAATAATAATAATAATAATAATAATAATAATAATAATAATAATAATAATATGTTTATGAGTGTTGTAGACCTTTTGTGTTGTTTTATCTTATTTTCCTGTTGTTCGGCTTGAGGACTCAATGTTTTTTATTTAATATATTGAGACCTCAAGCCAAACAACAGGAAAATGAGATAAAATAATAATAATAAGAATAATAATAATAATAATAATTTTTAAATTAATTTTTCAAAACGGCTTATTTTTCATATTAGGCTTTTGATACACAAATATATTATTTAATTGAGCTTAATAATAAGAAAAGTTTTTTTTTAAAGAAATTTAATGAATAATTTTTAAAACTAAATAGAAAATTAAAGTATACTTTTAGGTATAAATTTAATTGTAATCATAATTATGTTTTAATCAATCATAGTGAATATTTGGGTTTAAAATTAATATTTACTTCTTTATTATATATTATAATATTTCGTAAAATCATTAAAATATNTNTTTTTTAATTTNTTCTTTCAAATACTTTTTTAATAACTTTTAAAATTTGTTTGCCAACCACTCCAAACTAATCACTTTCTTAAATATGATTTTAATATATTTTTTTATATCTAGTTTAATGCTTAACTTGCAATTTATTTCATGCTTGATTCATTCTTTTTATTTTCATTTTCTTTCCCTAAAATTAATTTAATCAAATCGTTCAAATGCTACTTTTTATATTTCTCCTCAAACATTTAAAGTTTATTTTAAATGAAAAAAACCTTTAAGTTCTTTATATATTTTTTAATACAATTTAACAAACTGACTCCCTACATCTTTTGCAATTTGCCACCTTAATGTAGGTAACGTTTCTCCTAGAAATAAAAAAAAATAATAATGAAGACCAAACAGCCCACAAAAGCTATGACAAGTACAATGATAAAACTGAAGATAGCAAAGAATGTCAGCGTTAACGATAAAGTTTCAAGTTAACTGAGATCTGTAAAAGTTGAAAACAGAATATTGCATTTCAATAATGACTAAAAGCCACTGTTTGACAAGTAATGTCTTTTATTCGTCTCTTCTGGTTTTCTCCCCTTCTTTTTACTTCTTTATGCTGATGCATTACAATTTCTGTTGCTTTTTTTTCATTTAACTTAATGCCTTCGGGACTTTTTATCAATATCCCTCATTCTTGCACTCGAATGTAATTGTGCGAATGTGTATAGAAGAAGTATTTGTATAACTCCTTTTCTTCCCTTAGGTTCCTGGTTTAACTATTTGTCTAAGGATTTTTTATTTTTTTGTAGCTTTTATTCGTTTTATTTATTTCACAGGACCAGAAACCATCAGAAAAAGTAATAAAGAAAGAAGTATTAAATGCAAAAGAAAAAAAATCCATGTTGTATTCCATTTTTTATTACATTTCATTTTTAAATGCCACAACAGCTAGAACAAGAACAACAATAACAACAACAACAACAAAAATAAAAATGTCCTGCAATACATATTACATTGTAGAAAATGTCAGTTTTTTTATGGCATATACTTTAAAATGTATTCATTTTATTTTAGAATATTGTACACTGAAATGCTGTAGAAGGGAAAAATCCTTAAATGAATATAAAATGCATTTTGTAAAGTGTGTAAAATGAAAAAAATGAGAAAAAAATACAATAAATAATAAAGAAAATACAATAAAATGTGCTTGTTATGTGTATAGAAATGTTAAGAGACATTAAAATAATTTTGTAAGCCTTAAAGTAGGCTAAGGTTTTTAAATGATATTAAATATGTCTAAATAAGTTGAAAAGGATTTAATATTTCTTGGTTTTTGGAAAAAGGAAATCCTTATGTAATATATTTTAAATAACAATTGTTTAAAGGGAAATAAAATCATTGAAATTAAACCCTTTAAGTAGACTATAGTTTTTATTTTCTATTATATGTAATTTATTTTATTATAATTACTTTGCTACAAAAGCTGTTTAATAGTAATTAATCTTAATGTAAATTTAATTTGCAAATTGTGTTTTATTTAAACAAAAATTTCCTTAATCAACAATATACTTTAATTTGTAAATCTCTAAACTGCAACTCAATTACTCAAACAACATTTCAAATTCACCAAAAATTACTATAAATTACACAACAATTTTAAATAAACCACCTAAAAGTCTACTATTATTAAGCAACTCCTAAAATTATACTATAGCAAAAGTTCACTTTAAAACCATAACCACCTTGTTAGCAGCTGTCTCAGCTACAAAAGGAAAAAAGAAACAACATTCACGCTGTGTGCACTCGTGTATACATACATGTGTGTGTGTGTGTATTTTTTGTTAATTCTTTTAGCGCTCCAAGGTAATTTCAATATTTGAACACATTCATTTAATCCTTTGTACCAACGCGCAACACTGCAATGCTTTGGCAAAATTCTTCTTTTTCGTAGACTTAACGTTTCCGATTTTATTTTTTTTGTTTAACTTGTTTGTTTGAATCGATTCTTCTGCTGAACACGAACAACGAGTTAAAATGTCAACCGTCAGCAAGTGTGTACGCGTGTGTTTTTCATAGTATTTGTTAAGCAGGAAACTTTTTTTTCGCGTGACTTTTAAATACATCATCATTTAATATGTTTGTTGCATGGTTGTGATACCATGCAGCTATAGTTTTATATAAGTCATAATACTCACATGTAGACATGTACATATATACATACACCAGGGTTGCTCTTAGTGTTAATACGAGATAACTGCAAAATTTAAATCCTTATTGCAATATCTTACAACATACATAAGTAGTAAGCAACCTACTTATATTTAATTAATTTTTTTTTGCGAAATTTATAGTCAAATAGTATCCACGGAAAATTTCGTAGGAAATTGAGCTTTATATTTTTTACAGTCATCTCAATTATTTTTCTTTTTTCGTTAACAAATAGTAAAAATCGTGGTTTAAATATACATCTTTATACACTGCAGTGGTAATCATTAAATTATTGTGATTATCACTGATACTAAGTTGGAGGTTAAAAGTGACAGTGAATAAATAATACTATATTTAAGGCTATAGTCTAGTCTGTAGATTATACAATAGTTAAGACTACATTCTAGTCTATAGACTGTACTATAGCTAAAACTACAGTTTATACAATAGACTATACTATGGTTAAGACTATAGTTAAGACTATAGTCTAGCCTATAGGCTATACTATAGTTAAGACTATAGTCTAGCCTATAGCCTATACTATAGTTAAGACTATAGTCTAGCCTATAGCCTATACTATAGTTAAGACTATAGNNNNTCTTAGCCTATAGCTATACTTATAGTTAAGGACTATGTCTAGGCCTTATAGGCTATACTATAGTTAGACTATGTCTAGCCTATAGGCTATTACTATGTTAAGACTATAGTCACCTATAGGCCTACGTATAGTTAAGACTATAGTCTAGCCTATAGCTGTACTATAGTTACCTTTTAGTCTGCCTTATAGGCATACTTATTAAGACTATAGTCTAGCCTCTAGGCTATATATTAGTTAGACTATAGTTCTAGCCTATCAGGCTATACTATAGTTAGATATAGTCTAGCTATAGGCTATACTATTTAAAAGCCTATAGTTAGCCTTATAGGCTGTTACTATAGTTAAGACTTATTGGTCTGCCTATAGGCGTAGTACTTAGTTAAGATATAGTCTTTTAACCTTTAATGGGGGCTTTGTTTAATTTTAATAGTTAGGGACTATAGTCTAGCCTATAGGCTGTACTTATAGTTAAGGCACTATAGTCTAGCTATAGGGCTATACTACTAGTTAATGACTATAGTCTTAGCCTTAGCCATTATATCCCTATATGGTTAAGGCCTATGCGCTTAGGCTATGCCTCTGACTGTTTTAGTTACGACTATTAGTCTACGCCTAAGCCTATAGCTATAGTTTAAGACTATAGTTAGCCTATAGCCTATGCCAAGTTTAGACTATAGTCTAGCCTATGGCCTATTTCTATAGTTAAGACTTAGTTCTAGCCTATAGCCTATGCTATAGTTAACGACTATGTCTCGCCCTATAGCCTATTGCTATAGTTAAGATTATAGTGCTAGCCTTACGCCTTATTGCTATCGTTAAGACTATAGTGTAGACCTATAGGCCTATGCGTGATAAGTTAAGATATAGTTAGCCTATAGCCCTATGCTTATAGTTAAGACGTATGTCTAGCCTATAGCCTATGCTATAGTTAAGGCTTAGGTCTGAGCCTATAGCCTATTGCTATTAAGGTTAGACTATAGTCTAGCCTATACCTATACTATAATCTGCCTATTAGCCTATGTATAGTTAAGGACTATAGTCTAGCCTATGGCCTATGCTATAGTTAAGACTATAGTCTAGCCTATGCCTCTGCTATAAGTTAAGACTATAGTCTAGCCATACTATAGTTAAGACTATAGTCTAGCTTAGCGCTATCTATATTAGATATAGGCTAGGCCTATGCTTGCTATAGTTAAATGTATAGGTCTAGCTTATCAGCCTATACTTAGTATAAATTCTAAGACTATACTGTAGTAAAGAAACAATTATAGCTTTACAGACTGAACTGTAGTTAAAACTACGTTCTAACTTAATTAATACCATACTCTAGCTTGAAAAATGTTCGATTAGACTAGACTACTTTAATCTCTTTGTTTAATTTTCATGTCCCTTTTTAGATTTTCTTCCTTTTTCCCACCTCTGCTTAACGCGTTTTCTACATAGTAGATATCTACTAACGTATCTATACATACACAAATACATACTTATATATAAGCTTATGCATATATTTATGTTGCTATAGACTCGCACATGTCAAAGAATGTGATACACTTTTCAATCCAATTAAAATCCGGCAAATATTGTGAACTTTGAACGTGTAAGTTCTTTTATATGATTTTGTTTAAATACTAACACCAGCACGCTTACCAAGGTAGGCCCATACAAATACATACACACACACACGTATATATATGTTATAAAAAATTTTTATTTACAAAAACACGCATACTGACTGTAACTTGTTACGAAACTACCATAAAGTTGTTACGTAAAGGTTTTAGTTCTCTTTATCCGGTTTTTTTTTCTGTAGATATATTTCTGCTACCGCTGTCTGTGGTATTACAAGTTGAAAGTTTAACCTTTTTTTTTTCTTTGTCAACCTGAATCACGCACACATCTCTATTCATACATTAAGTCATTTATACTTGTTTATAAGCAAGTATATCCTTGTATGTTAGAAATGAGAAAAAAAAACTTTTGTGAAGCTTTATCACTTTTGTGGTTGCTGTAGTTGGTGTATTCGTTTAAATTTATGAATTATTTAGTATACTTTTAGGAGCATAATAAAGTTTGATCATATTTGTTTTTACTTATTTCGTTAGAGACACCTTAAAATTGTTGGAAAATTGTTTATTAACATTTTTCCAAGAAATTTATAGCACAATTTTAAAATTTTTGTTTATAATTGAAAAAAAAGTATTGAATTTTTTTCTCTGAAAGGGTTTTCAGAGAAAATGAGATTTTATGTGACACATACATTTAGGGAAATTAATATTTTTGATGATTGATTTTGACTTAATATTTGGTGTGTGTATATATTGAATTTGAAAATCTTCTTAGATATTTTAGTTCCAAATTGTATATTTTTAATGTTGTTTTTATTTTATTTTTTTATTATTTTTTTGTTTAAGATTTCTTGGCTTCATATATAGGTTACCAAAAAGGCTCTACTACAATCTATTACACCAAATATATATTTGTACATTTTCGAATAGAATTGCATTGTAAATATTTTACATTTCTACAGCATTAAAATAATATTTAAATATTTCTTTGTGTGTTTTTGTATTTAGAATTAAAAAAACTGTACAGACTATTCGATTATTTAACCAAAATTACTAAATAAAATATTTCCTAACTACTTCTCAGTATTGGGAAAATATGTCACTTTATTGGGAAAAGATTTTTGCGAGATCAGACATTAGCAAATATTTATATAGTAGAAATAGTAGTCACGCTAGATTTGATCAACTATTTAATAAATGTAGACAAAGCGCTTAAATAAATTCATAAATGTTTAATAAAAGCTTAACATGTGAAATCGGAGGCATACGTGTTGATATCGATATCATTTGTTATCAATACTGAATTTACTCACTATTGTTTGTTAAAATCATTAAAGAATGTTGATACCAATTGCTATCAAGATTACTCCCCTTCAGTATTGAGTTTTTATTTTTCACACACAGCAATTTTTCCTGACTCAATTCTGGGTTTGTAGGAGCGAGATGAGAAGAGAATACTAAACTTTTACATACTCTTTACCTCTCTCGTCTACAAATTCAGAATTTCTTTAAGAAAAATTGCTGTGTGTGGACCTCAATTTACTTTAAATATGTTGTCAATTCCTCCACAACCGTTGTGTTTTTTTGAATCGATTTTTGTCCTTTTTCTTTGTGAAGAAATAACTATTTTTGATCTACCCTTAAATGCTGTAACACCACTGTGCTTATTTATTTTGCTTTCAGTTTACAACAATAGTAAAACATTAACAATAATTGTTGTAAGTGTTTGGCAACATATAAACTATTGTATTACATTTCATAGTTAACTTAAAATTTTAATACCCTACACTAATGGTGGCAAAGTTACTTAAACAATAGTTTGTCATTAGTTTTATAACTTAAATAAAAAATTTGCGTACCGAATAAAAAAAAGACTAAATTATGTTGTTCCTATACCAATTTAAATCATCAATCTAGATTGTATTGTTTTTTTTTAAGTGGCTATCAAATTTGCATATTTTTTATAGTTCGAAAAAATTTCTAATTTTCGTCAAAGTAAAATTTTTAATTGTAAACATCAACCTCAGTTGTTATTATTAGTATTTGCAAATTTTATTTTATCCTAATATTTTTGTAGTTCTTTTGAAAATTTTCCTAAATTACACAAATTTTCAATTTTAATGGATTGCAACTTAAATTATTCTACTTTAATATTGTAAATAAGAATCATGCTCATACATTGTTTGATATTTTTTTTCGAAAAAAAAAACTGGAGGTTTTTATTTGAAAAAAAACTAACTGCTTAAGTCCAGATTTTTCTTTGCTTAAGGTGTTTAGATCGAAATCTTAACATATATAATATTCAATAACTTGGAAACGGTTTTAATTATTTGTTAATTTAGCACAGATCACAGAAATATATAATTTTTATGGTTCTAACCACTATTTTTAAAATTGTGCACTTTTTTTGAAAACCCTTTCCTTGGAGATTTGATAGTTAGTTTAATCACTTTTTTGGAACAGTGTGCACATTTTCTGTTAAAATCTTCGGTATTTTGGGACACCTTTTTTGTGCTCTTCAATTCACTTTTCACAAAGAGCTCTACGTCTCGCCACTGGTCTAAGCTATGGACAATTTTAAATATTCACCTCTCTTGATACTAAAACTATGTTATTGATTTGGTACCACTCCAGAGCTTTCTTACCGTAGTGACATGATACCAAATGGGTTCAAAAATATGTGGACATGTTGT
>MINK01191362.1:3239-20130 GCA_001735545.1 Phormia regina | reverse complement strand
TTAATTCAAGTATAGGTCCATAATTGGCCGCTTACAGAATTTTGGTACACACTGTCAAAGGTGTAGGGTATCATATGGTTGGGCTTGGCCGACTATACCTTTTTTTCTCTCTCTATTTGTGTTAAGAATGACATAACTCAAAATATAAGGTTTCAAGAAAAATGAGTTCGATTTATTATTTTATTTAAATTTANNNNACCTATGTTGGAATCTCTTATCTCATAACAATTTTCAAACGTTTGTCGTGTCGTTTTACTAAATGAGTCTTAAATCGTTAAGACAACGAAACTATTTTGTTCCGGAATGTTCTTAAGTATACAAAGAGTAACGTTATTGACTGACTACTACACTGATTCATCATTCCACAACCCAAAGCGGCTGAAGCTACCAGCAGACGAAATTTGGAAACATAGGTTAGTCTCCCTCCATATAGATCCACTAAGACGGGATTGTTTGAAATTCGCACCATTATTTTAGGGGTTTAAATAGGGTAAAAACTTTTTAGAAATTCGAATAAGTTTAAGGGGTAAAAATCGTACTCCTTTTTGATTCCTTTTTTCATAAAAATTTTTTTTAATATTTTATTGAGCAATATTCATATGAAGGATTTAAATATGGGATATACTACAATTATAGAAATTTATATGGAATACAATTCTTTTGATACCATCGATGGGTGAAAAAAAAGTATCAAACATAAAGGGTAAATACGGAAATTAACATTTTGTTCAAGACTTAATAATGATTTTCAATTACATTAAACTTAGAAAACATGAAATTAGGAAATTGTAAGTCCTATATGGAAAGAATTCCAAGAGATGGACATTGCTACGTCAAATATATGGTCTTAAAGAATATAGTTCCTATGAGTAGCAAGAAACCAAGCAGGAGGACTTTTTGGTACATTTTGTCTCTTCTAATTGTATCTTTTTGAAATTTTCTTCAATATTTAAACTAAGAAACATAAAATTAAATACGCATTGGTCGATGTTGGAAAGAATTCACATAGAGGGACTTTGGTGGTACTTTTTCATTCTACATGGTACTTTTGAATTTTCTATAGTGGGGTCATTTAGTTAATAAGAATTGCACAAGAAGGGACTTCTTACTAATGGGTCGTTTTTGAATTTGCTATAGTTATGAACCTAGAAAACATGCAAATTAGGCACTTGTGGTCTTAGTTAATAAAAATCCCATTAAGAAGGGACTTTGTGGTACTGTCTTTTGGGTGGTCCAAAGTGAATCGAGAATCCATAACAGGGACTTTTTTGTTCTGCAATTTTATGTATTTTTTAGCCCTAGAAACATGAAAATAAATACGCATTATCCGATGTAGGCGGAAATTCACAAAGGGGGACTTTGTGGTACTTCTTTTTGTTGCTCTAACGATACTTTTTGAATTTTTTATAGTTATGAAGCTTAGAAACATGAAATAGGGTTCATAAGGCAGGGGACTTTGTGGTACTTTGAACTCTTCAAATTATGACCTAGAAACATGAAAATAGGGTTAATGTAGTCCTCAGTGATGAGAAATACATAACAGGGGACTAATGTGGGTACTTTTTTTTGTTCTTCCTAAATGGTGACTTTTTTGAATTTTTTATAATTATGAACTTAGGAAGTTGAATGATGTATCCACATAACAGAATTTTTATGGAACCTTTTTGTTCTAATGGTCACTTTTTGAATTTTCTTGTATCTTCTTTTTTTTTATTTTTTCCCCGCAATTCTACTGACCTGTTTGTAATCTAATTTTTAACTTATGAGATATTCTCGCAACGCGAAGCGCATACTGTCTTTAAAATATATAAAAATATACTCCGGTCTTGTTGGCGTATAAATGAATGTATGTATGTAAGCTGTAAATAAAATATTTAAATATTCTTTTAAAAATATATTTTACAAGATTTTGCGTATCAAAGTTGTTAATTTGTTATTTTGTATATGCATTCATTCATTTGCTGTGGCAATACATGTGTATTAAATGTACACGTCCTTTTTTGTATACATAATAGGGACACATACAGTTACAATCAATTAACTCAATTACCGGTGGGTGTGTATCAATTTAAACATGTCCCGCATCACATAATGTTTGACGAAGTCTACATGTTTTTGGAATTTAATATATTTTTTTTTCTTCTTTTTTCAACTAGAAGTTAAATTTTTTTTATGTAGAACAAATGTTTGTTTTGTTGATGTTTGTGTGTTGTTTTCATATTTTATTTTCTATTATTTATTTTTTGTAAAATTATTCATAAACTAAAGCTATTAAAAAGACTTTGCCGACTGTCTTTAACAGTTGAAAAAGAAAAAATTAATAAAAGAAATGTGATCAACAAAGATGTGATGAATATTTTTTAAATATCTGGCATAGTTTAGTGTTGTAATGGTATTCATTCTAGCTTCAGAGATGCGTAGCAGAGTATTTTGGGAATAATACTAAATAAAATATTTAATATTTCTGGCTAAATCCTTTAGAAGGCATTTCATGTCAGAGTATTGATTATCAACCAGGAATCCACAATGATGGTTTTTATGCGCATAAGACTATGACAGTAAAAAGCGAAAAATATGGCTCAACTGACAACATTTTCGAAATCGTTGTTTAATTAATATTTATAATTAAGAGCATCTGTCAAATTTCATCGGATATATGAAATCTCTCATTCCAAATTTAAGTGAAAAGCAATGACGTTTATCATACATGTACAACAATAACAGAATGTTTCGTCTGTAAAGTTCTGGTTTACTGAACATACTCAACATTTCGCGATTATGGCTCGTTATGCTTTCTGCAATTTAAAATATTGTTTTTAAAACATAAACACTTTCAATGCCACACTGATATAGATGGGGTATATATAGAGTTTGTCATTAAGTTTGTAATTCCACAGTTTCTGTCGCAGAGACATTTTTCTACATTTTACGTGATCCCTTGTAAGAAAATGAGTGGTCCATAGAAAGAAAGTGAACGTCTGTCTGTAACGTGTTGTCATCGTTTGAAAGGGGTTTTTGAGAGCCCACCGGTTCACAAATATGCATGCAATATCTTTAACCCTGGAAGGGCTTCGATATTTTTACCCCTGTTGAGGGCTTCGTTAGCTCGAACGACTAACACTAACTTGTTATTAAAATATTGCAAAACGTATCATTAAAAACTGGAAAAGCAAAAGCAATTGATTTTTGGCTATGAATGAATTAAATTTGAATAAATAACAGCAAAATTCCAAAATACCTTTCGTTTATCTTTTGAAATATTCAGCAAAACTAAATAACCTTTCAAATACTTTGTACTTGTTCAGAGATGGGTTACATAAGTACCCTTTGTCTAGTTGTGTAAGACAAACACTTTGGAAATAAGGGACCTAGTTTTTTTATATGTGGGCTTCTATACAATTATTCTAACCAACAAACAGTTTAAGAAAAAAATAAATGTTTTTGCATACTCTGTGCATAATTTCAAACTTTATTAATATCTGATTTTTGCCGTTTCTTTACCGCATCCCTTAGTAGTTCTATGTTTTTTTTAGCGCAGAAGCTGCAAATGTTATTTCTTCTTTCTACAATTGTTATATATTTACCTGGATTAATAGGAAGATTTTCGAAAATTTTTGCGATACTTGGTTGTTAATAGAAGTTGGCGTGTAAAGCCGTAGATAAGACACTTTGTCGCTGTAAAATTACAGATTTTGAATAAACTATTAATATAATTTATCTTTAGATCGATGCAGAAAATGTAGAGAAGAGCCGATAATTCTTCATTTTGTGAGATATTTGACTGCATATTTGGTCAAAATTATCAATCGCGTCCTTTGTTTTTATTATAGTACTCATAAGATGAAGTCGATCTGTAATCGTAAGTACTTCATAATTTGGCTTTGTTTGTCTTTAGCAAGCCTCTTCTATTTCAATGAGGAATTAGTGCTCCCTAATCATCATTGTGTAATGTGACAAAAAAATGTACTTATGTGTTGTTAAAATTATTTCTGAAAGTCTAATTGTATTTATTTCCCTCCAAAAAATATATTTCACACTATAGGAACAAATATTAAACACACTGCATTACTTCATTTGCTAAATTACTTTATCGGTTAAAGTTCAAAAAGTCACACTAAGTGCTTCGTTAGTCGTTTCGACTAACTTGGTTGCTTTAAAATTTAACTTCCAGACCGCTCACAGCAACATACGTCTGGACATTTCAAGATCTTATTTTTGGCAGGTGTTACATCAAAATTCTTAAAAAAAAAATATGCAACGAATGAAGAAATATCACTCAAAATAGCATTGTTGTTAGTCGAAACGACTAACGAAGCCCTTCCAGGGTTAAGAATAAAATGAAGCATATAATAGCTGTTTTTGTTCGTTAAAACAAAAAAGTTTTATATTTATGTTTACCAATCGAAAACGTGAACAATCTTGGTAAAAAATAGTTCACGGAATCGTGAAAAATTTAATTTAGAATATTTAAAAAAAGTTCAAATCGCAAAGAAAATTCTTATTTTTTTTATCAATTTTTACTTTGATAATCGAATAAAAACTTCTAGCATAACAAAACTTTTGGCCCTAAAATTTAACACCATATACAAAAAACATAAAATTAAAAGTTAAAAATGTTTATGAGGAAACATTGGCAAGCATTACAACTGGAAACAGTGTAGAGGCTCAAATACATAGAATACTTTCGCTTCAACTGCATTAAAATACATCCATTTATATGGAATAGAACCTAATCAATACGTGAAACTTCAACTTAAAATACTTCAAAGATGAAAATTGTTCGTTCAACTTTGAAGTGCCGAAGTACGTAAATACATTGTGTTGTTTGTTTTATTCTTATTTTAATATCTTTTCATTGAGTAAGAAATTTTCATTATTTTTACTGAGCACATATATATCGTCACCCGGGGATTTAAGCGCTCTATACGCCATTTTGACAATTTTGAGTTAAGGATGCCACCATAGGTTTTCGACCCCCCAAAGTTTTTCAAATCTGCAATCCGTTTTCGGCTGGTTACTAAGATAAATCGTTTCCATTTTGCTCTATATCCTTCAGTTAAATTGTTGAATGCAAATATTTTCCAATATATTTTTTTATTATAAGGAATTATTAGGAGTTCTTCCTATTGTATATAATACTATTGTATCTTACAACCAAAACTAAATAAATACATACTGCTCATTTACTACAAGAGCGGGATAATCCAAAAAAGTCGTTTTGAGATTGAGGCTTTGAATATTTAATGAAATCAATGGGTTAATTTACTATTAAAAAAACAAGAGATTTGATGTATTAAAGTATTTGATATTCACAGAAATGAAACGAATGGCATTAAAGTGGGACGTAACGTAGATCGCCGAAACCAGGACCCTATTTCTGTTATTGTATGTTTTGATTTGCAAAGCGTTTTTAACTTTCCTAAAGGTTTTGCATCGTCATTTTATTTTAAGCGAAAAATAAATGTTTATAATATGACCGCTACAATAAGGAAAAATGTTTACTTATTGTTGCGTTTGGGATGAATTTAATAACAGTCGTGGAGTTAACGAAATAAGTAGATAGAACATCCAACTATTCAAAATATATATATTTTTTTAATTTTTAGATGTGTATTATTGCTTTGCTAATGCTACTTTGCTCTACGTGTATGTATGTATGTATGTATGTATGTATGTATGTATATATTTGCAAGGAAATATGCTTAAGATGGCGTATAGAGCAATAGGCATTTTTATTACCGTTAAAAAATTTCCCATTGTAGATGAGATCGGAGGATAAAAAATTTTCCCCAGAATATTTATTTCAAAGCAAATATATGGTAACAAAATTACAAAATCCTATCGAGCCGTTTTTTTTTAGAAAAATGATGTTAAACTTCAACATCGATTTACTCAGAATGCATTTTTGGCATATAGAGTACCTAAAGCCCCGGGCGACAATATGTAATTTAATTTAAACATCTTCATATTTTATTATAAAAAATGCTAATAACAAAAAATAATACAACAACTGGCTTAATATCATTTATGCGTTGCGTAGATACCAGTCGCAAAAATGAAGACGAGTAATTATTTATATGTGAAAGAAATGAAACATGTACTACACAAACAACGCAGTACTGAGCTAAAAGAGCTCAAAAAATGAGTGTCTCATTTAGTTCAATTGAGTGAATCCGTTCAATTGGACTAGATCGTTTACTTTTTAGTTTGGAAATTATCAAAATATTTATATTTCAACACCAAATAAAAATCATAAAAGCTAATATTTATTATTTATACAACTTTTACCTTATATAATATAAAAAATAAATAGTTAGCTGTTGATATTTAAATTTTTCTACTATAAAAGAAGTTTGTTTCAAATGTTAAATATCAGTTCATAAACTATTCTGAATTTTACACAACTTATCTACCAGTTAAGGTCTGAAAAAATTGTAAAAATGAAAATAACTTTCTTGTTTTTAGTTGTTGCATTTGTATGCATAATTAGGACATCTAAATGTCAGACTGATAATTCTACTGATGTATCTGAAGCAACTGAAGCACCAGCACTACCAGCAGGACCTAAGAAGTATAAGTTTGTTCTAAATAATGTTAAATATAGAGTAATCCGCAAAATAAGTAAGAATGGAAACGGTGGCGGTGGTGGACAAGTCAGAAGGGTTAATAACAGGAACAGAAAAAACATTCGCGTAAACAGAAATAAGCAAAGAATTAATCGTATGGGATGAATATATAATCAAAACTACGTAAAGCAAATTCTGGCCAATATTCATATAATCTTAAGCTTAATCCGTAATTCATAAAAAAATTATTTTATAAATCTCTTGCAAAATGTATTTTCTATTAATTATATAAAGTAACTATTTAAAATCTGTATAAAAATGTATAAAATCTTATAGAAAAAATAAAAATAATTGTTTTCAAATTTAAATACTCAAATTATATAGGACTTCCCACGAAATTTGTTACACATGAATTTTAAATTAAAATTTTTTATCAGCTTTTGATAACAAAAAGCGCGATTTTAATTTTTATAGAAGTGAATTTTAGAAAAATTTTCTAACTTCAGGATAAATTTTACATCGAAAAATTATTACATTATTTGATTTCTGAGGTTAAGAAGAGGTTTTTGGGCCATAAAATATGTTGACGTCATAAAACACCTTTATATGACATCAAAATTAACATCATTTATACTTCGCGATAGTTTCAAAAAAATTAAATTTTAAAATTTTTGCGGTATTAAGAGCTAAAAAACTGAGTTCAAACTTTCGTGGATTTTTGGATTCAATTTAATTTTGCACTGATAATTAATAAATTTCTAACTTAAACAATTACCTAGTGGAAAGACAAGACTTTAGAAATTAATTCGCTGTATAATAAGTAACCGGTTTATTACTCGCTGGAAAGTTATGTGGTAATAAAAAATGAAATTAAAAATTTGCGATTTTTGAAATTTTACATTTTTTATAGAAATTTTGTTCCATTCAGTGAATTTAAATTCATAGGGCACAATTTTAAAGACGAATTGATTACTTACAGCAGTATTTCTCACCTTATCCATACTTCACGGATACTTTTCGACAGTTTTGTTTTTTTCGCGAACCCCTAAATTTTTATTATAGTAAAAATAAAAAAGAGTATAAACTCAAAAATCATTTATTTTAAAGAAAATTATGTTGCCATGAACCAATTTTTTTGTTTCCACTTTAATTTTTTTAATTTGAATTTAAATTTTGAAAGAAATTTTTGACTCGGCACATCTTAGGAGTAGTAGTGGTAGTAGTTTCGCAAATTCAATAATTAATTTTCAACCAATATGTAAACATTGTAATAATCCAAAATAAACGATAAAATGTCTTTACCATAAGAATAGATTCAATAACAATTTAAATTCTAATTAGATTTAAGAATTTGTCCAAATAATTTACCTTAATTCATTAATTTTTTTCCCGAAAAACGTTTGGGCAACATATTTTTGTATTATTTAAAAAAGGTTTTTCTTAACTCCCATTCCCATCTGATTTAAAATAAAGATCATTTGGTGGTTATATATGTATATATACAGAAACAAAACACTGACAAACTCTTTCTTTATTATTTTTCTTTAATCTAATTTGAATGTAAACATTTTAGTTTTTCTCTAATATTTTATGTTTACTTTTGTAGGCTCTTTCGCCAGAAGACTATCGTGCTGTAATGAAAACTGTTGAAAATGCAATACTTTCCACTGATTTGGCAGTGTATTTCAAAAAACGAAATGCCTTTTTGGAACTAGTAGAAAATGGAGAATTCGATTGGCAAAGTGAAGAGAAAAAGGAATGTAAGCAAAAATAAATTAAACAATTAAAATATATATGGGACTTTAAAATATATTTAAATTATTTGTTAGTATTATGTGGTATGATGATGACGGCCTGTGATGTTAGTGCTATAGCAAAACCTTGGGAAGTGCAACATCGTGTGGCAAAATTAGTGGCTGATGAATTTTTCGATCAAGGTGATTTAGAAAAATTACAATTAAATACACAACCAGTGGCCATGATGGATAGGTGAGTTTAAACAATTACATAAAAGTTTAATTAAATGTTGAATTTATAATGAACTTTATTAAAATTTTAAGAGAACGTAAGGATGAATTACCTAAAATGCAAGTAGGTTTTATTGATGTAATATGCCTACCTTTATATCGAGTTTTGTGTGATACTTTCCCCTGGATTACGCCCTTATATGAGGGAACTTTAGAAAATCGTCGTAATTGGCAAGATTTAGCGGAAAAAGTGGAAATGGGTTTAACATGGATTGATCATGATACCATAGATAAACCTGTTGAGGAATTTGCTGGTAAGTAATTTATGGAAATTTCAGTAGATAATCTCTTAAAATTTATATTTTATAATATATAGCCTGTGCTGAAGAAGATATCAAAGATATAGAATTCACCGTGACCACCTTGAATTGTCATCAACAGCAGCACAGTGACGAGACCTCAACACCAGAACATCATCGAGGTACTTCACGTTTGAGCATGAAAAAAACCGGTGCTATAGGAAAAGCTGTCAAATCGAAACTCACAAAAACCCTTTATAACAGTATGGATGGTGTTAAACCCAAAACTTCATTGAAGCTGTTGGAAACACATGCCAGTGAAGATCTCGATGATAAAAGTCCGACTAGCCCATCACAGCCACCAAGTGGTTCTACCGGTCAAATGTCAGCTTCATCATCGATATCATCATCATGTACCACAACATCGGCGACCGATAAGAACAAGAAACGTTCAAAATTGTGTGCACTTTTGTGACGAAAACCTTCCAATTAGAATTTTAAGTAAGATTTTAATTAAATCTACTTATTCTAATTGGAAGTTAAAACTAATAATTTTATTTTTTATTAAAAATTGGGTAAATAGTTTACTTTTGGGTAAATATGTAGTTATAAAATAGTCAAAACAAACTAACTTTTTCAGTGTTTATAAAATGATATTTCAATTATAGGATCAAAATTTATATGTATGTAGTATATGAATTTTTAAGACACTTTGGAGAATTATGCTGAATCAGAATATACAGCTACATTTTTACTTAAAAATACTGATTTAATCTTATGGGGTGTATCCTAAATGTAATCTACTTATAAAAACAATATGTGATTTATATAAGAATCTCGATAATATGGATATTTACGGAATTACTTTCTTGTGAAATTCTGCTAAAAAATATTATTCCTGTAAATACGTCAACATTAGTATTAACAAGTTTGACGTTTCACTAACTTAGCCTTTTTAAAAAAGTAAAATTATAACCCAGTAAAAGTGTTAGCATCGGTTTTATCGTATTCATCAAGTCACGAATGTATGATAATTTTGCATTTCACCATTTTTTTAAATGTATTTATGTTTGAAAAAACTTTTAATAGTTTTTATTTTACTGTTTTGTTCAGTTGAGAAAACAAATAATATTTGATTATGTCAAGGCTTTTTTCTCTGATATACTCACAGCTTAATTGTTGGGATCCTTAAAGTTCTTATATTTTTAACAAGTCCTTATTAAGTCACCTGACAAATGAAAGTCTCAAACAAAAATATTTAAAGTATACAAAAAGTTACCTAAAATACTTATATTTGTAAAAAAATGATATAAAAAAAGTAATGAAATTTTTGTAGAACTAAACAAAAGTAGAAAAATAATAAAATCAAATATAGATAATAAAGAACAGAATCTAGTCAGAAAAAAAACTTGCTTCAAAAAGCGTATACAAATTAAGTAAAAATAAAAAAATGTTATAACCAAAAATTAAGTAATAGACAAACTTAAAGAATATTAAATATTTTAAGTGAACAAAAAATCTTAAGTAAATTAATTACAAAAGAATAGTAATCAAAATAGTTAATTTTTTCTTATAAAAATGAAAACTATAGCAATATAAATGATATTTAGAATATATATTAATTATAAATAAATAAATAAAAAAACACATATTTAAATGATTTATTTAGATTGATGTATAAAAAAGAAGTCTAATATAATCTTATATAAGTCAATTTTATGTAGAAAAAATTAAAAAAACTCAATTTAAATACGTATAAAAAACATATAGACAACAAATTTAAACTAAAAGTTGAAAGCATAAAAAATTACTTAATATGTTTATCAACAAAATATTCGTTTATCATTTGTTACTAAATGTCCTTTGAATAATAAAAATAAATCAAAGACTATTTTTTTTAACATCTTTTGTACATAAAAAATATATATTTTAAATATGCACAATTAAATTAATTAAATAAAATCTTTACCACCTATAAAATGTGTGTAAATTTCTTTTAGCAATAATAATATTTATATTGCTTCAGTATTAAATTTTGTAAATTATTTTATTAGTTTTCAATAGTGTTAGTCTTAATATATTTGTTTTATTTAAATTTGTTTCACGCATTGAAAATGTAAAAATCCAAACAAAATAAATCAAAAGACAAGAAGAAAATTAATAAAGTTTACTCACTTAAAAATACAAAAAAATAATAATAATATATTTTGTTTTTGTGTGGAAGGAATAAACTTTTAAAGTAACTAAAAGAGGGCATTGGAAGAAGTATAAAGTGTTAAATAAGAATTGCAGAAGTTTAATAACATTGGTGAAAAAGTGTTTTTTCTAATTCCATTTTATTTTTATCTCAAAAGAATTTTTTCCAAATAATAATAATAGTAAAATAATTAAAACACAGTAATCTGCACATCGCTAATATATATTATTTAATAATACGAACGGCGTTTGAATATTTCAGGTAATTTATTCAAATTATACTAGGAATTGTAGATATATGTGATTTCCATTTACTAGTCCTTGTAAACCTCTACAAAAATACTCTAACATGTGTTTCCAGAAATGCCTTTTTTAAGATTTCAATATAGGAAGACCTGTCAAATGCGTTAAATTTGGCTTAATACGAAAAAATTTTTAAAATTGGACTTCAGTTCCCTACCGGCGATTGCAACATTTTAGCAAAAAAAGTTTAATTTTTTTAATCGAAATGAATATAAAAAAAAATCGTAATTTTGTATTTGTTCTTGAAAAATACTATTTAAGACATTTTGATGAACAATTTGGAAAATATTACCAACTGGAAATTGGTAATACAATAGGAAACTTAAATTTTATTTTAATTTTACTTGAATATTTTTAGTTTTTTTTAATCATATTTTCTGTTTAAACTATTTTAATATTTGAGTTCATGTTGGATGCTAACAAAATATTCCAAGACTTGAACTTTCTGAAACTTGTATGCTTATTTGGCCATTATGCAACAGAATTTTGTAGGCGGAATTATAACATCTACCATTGACAGATTTTCATATATATAATGAAGGATTTTTATAACTTCGCTATTTATAGATTCTCTCTTTCCGTGGGAAAAACATTTGGAGGTTCTGCTAAAGGAAAATTCTCCACTGTGTTATGTTTGGTTTGGTTTTATGTAATTTCATGACTATTTTCTAGTTTCAATTTTTGTTTTTCAACTAATTCAACAATCGTTTTTTAACTTCGTTTTAAAGCAAAAACTGTTTAAGATTAAAATTTGTATTTTTCCTTAAACATAAACCAAAAGTTATATCTTTTCACAAGACACCGATCTTTTTGTAAAAGAAGAGTGCAACTATTTACTTTATTTTGATGCGTAAACAGTGATATTATTTCAAACATGACATGAAAAACATTCATAATATATTCCTATTTATTATTGCCATTTTTTAATGAGTAAGAACCTAATTGATAAAAAATTTCGGAAAACAAGCAAGTCTTATATGTCGATACATTTAAAAACAAAGTTATAATAAATTATTTGTTTAATAAATATTTTATTCATTCATTCCATTGACTATTATTTTCTGATTAATTTATACGAAATTTTATGTGTTATTAATAAATTCTATATTATTTAAATAATTTTCGCAAACTTTTTTTTACACATAATATTAATTGAATAATTTTACCATTCAAAATTTCAAATTTTTTTCTGGTAAAATTTTCATTGTATATTTAATATTGTTGTTTTTTTTAATACGATTAATTCAGTTTGTATAGAACTTATACATCTAATACATAATCATAATTAATACAACATTTTATATTGTTTGTAAAAATAAGAAAAAATATAAAAAAAAAGATTTTATTATTGAGATGATGACGATGTTTTCTTTAGAACATTTTAGTTTTTACAATTATTTTTGTTGAAATGTTTAATAAAGGGGAATGAATTTGTATAGTAAGTTGCATTTTGTATGAACTAATTTATTATATAATAAACTAATTAACTATAGTTATTTTGTTTAACTGTATTTATTTTTTGGATGAAAAATGCATATTTATAGGTTTTACCAAAAAGCTTACATTTTAACTTATATTTCTAAGAAACTAAGAATTTTTCTCTTTATAATTTCAACGGGATTTTTGTTTTTTTTTAAGTTTTCTTTAGATTGTGATAATTTTATAGTTTTCTTAAAATGTTGACTTTGTCATTTATTAATTTATTTATTTTTTATATGATAGAAGATATTTGTCGCTTAATATTGGGTTGTTTTTATTCAAAGCATGAATAATTTATTTATACACTCGTTACACAGCATAGATTAAGAACTAGATATTTATGTGTGTCGTATCCTAATTCATACAAAAACAGAATACATGTAGTTACATAAATTTTGTTTTTGTATTTTCAAAAAAATTAGTGATTTTTTTGAAAATTTAATATGAAGGCTTCCTACATAAATTTCTTGTTGTATTCTATGTTACACATGCTTTATGAAGACCATAAAATTATGACTTCATTTTGTATTTAAAAATTAGTTTGTCTATAATTTTTAATTTTTATAGGTTCATAATTTTTATAAAATACAAGTAATCTTTAAAATAGAAAACTTGAATACAAAAAATCTTTAAAATTCAATTAAAAAACATCAAATAGTTTTCAAATTAAATATCATAAAATTTAAATTAAATCACAAATGAACAATTGAACTCAATCGTTTTTACCAACAAACATCTTGAAATTAAACAATTCTTTCTTAAGAATAACTTTAAAATAACACATTTAAATTAAACTTTGTAAAAAAAATAAAAGATCCATTGATTTTACTATTTTTATAATTTAAGTATTACATAAAAAACTCTTCGGTTGAGTGTGAAAGCGGAAGTCACGTTCGTCCTGGTCGATCTAAAATTGTTATTTCTATAACACGTAAACCACGATAAGTAGGATCTATAATTTGTAAACCTTTGGGATGATAAATGCGTTCATTTTGGGAAGCGATATATTTTGATATTTTACGCAGAGTCTAAAATAGATATTGTTTTATATTTTATTAATTATTTCAATTAAAATTTTTTAGTCTTACTTTTTCATAGTGCGTTTCCGAGCACATGTATACCAAATATGCCGTTATACAACCAATACAGCCCTCGCAATAGGTACTGCAGGATCCTTTTTCGGCTTCCGCAAAGAACTCATTTAGTCTATTTATTGTGGACTCAAAGACGTGTCGTTCAATCTGCAATTAATCGGTTTTTTGTAAAGATATATTTCATAGTTTTTTTTATAATTTGTTGTACATGCAAAAGATCGAAGTTTGAAGAAATAAAAAAATGAAAATGCAATGAAATGGAAATGAGTGCAAATGAGAAGGATGAAAATGTTTTTAATTCAAAGTCAGGAAAATAATTAATATAAGAGTTCTAATTAAAAAAGGAGAATGAAGAAAGGAATGAAGTTTTCAGAAGAATCTGAATTTAGATTATAATAAAAAAATTAATTAAGAAACTAATTAGTTTAAATTTGTAAACAAAGACAATTAAGATTTACTTAGCTATGCATATCAATATTTGATCTCTACATTAAGAATATTTCAATTTTTTTTTTAGTTTTTACCCGGACCCTATATAAATTTACAATGGTAAATTTATATATGGTCGACTATTTTTCCTATCAATTGATTTTTTGGTTGCTACGAATCCATTCTTATGGAAATAGTTCAAAAATCCAATAAGTTCTATAGGAAGACATTTTTAAATAATGTTTGTAGATTCCCAGAAATATTGCATTAATTTTTATTCTAGAATGGTTTACCTTAAACTACAGTATATGTGCGTCAAGTGATGTTCAATATTTCCGTATAAAGTCAATTTTGGACATATTCTTACGAAATTTGAAACTATAATTTATACATTGGTAATAAAAAATAATGTAAATAGGAGATAGATTTTAATATGTGAGTTTTAACAATACAATTACACCTAAATTATATTGACATATGCTTGTGAATAGCCTTGATACAGAACTTTGTACATCCATACATACAATGAATTTATTTATGTACATATAAATGATGATGTCTGTTGTATATAGAACTTGAAATATAGTGTTTTAAACAATAAATGCAAATGATTAAATAAAAATATCCACTTACCAATCCTTCCAATTCACTGGGTAATCTAGTATGAAATTTAACAGCAGTACCTTCACTATAATCTCGTTGTATGAAGACTTTATTGAATCCATTTTGTAAAGCTGATGGTGTGCCAGCATTACCAGCACCTTGAGACATTTTCCAAAACTTATGGTAATATAGGTTGGCCTAAAACAACAAAAGCAAAAAAATCGAAGCACTTAATTAAATTTTAAAGCATTTACTAAACAAATAAAATGTAGCAATAATTTGGTAATTTTTTCCTACACACATTCATTTTTTCTCATTTTCTTGATTTTTCTTTTTTTAAGGGAGTTTCCATTATGTTGTCTCGTATATTTTGAACAAAGATATTTATCGCAAATTTACCTTATTTAATAGATTCTCAGTAACGCAAAACTTTGATATAAATTGAAAAATTCACTTTGACAAATTTTTGCACTAATAATTTCCACAAATATATATTAAAATTTAGGATTTCTTGCCCACTATAATAATAAAATTAGTTTTTCTTGAAATTTTTCTTTTCTACACTACTTTATAAAATGTCATTGAACAGTTATCTGAGCAAAACAAAAAATGTCAAAGTGAATGAGAACATAAAGAAATGGAAGAAAATTAAATACAACTCTGGTGTTGGTGGTGAAAAAATAACAGACAGCGTTGCCAGAATAAAGTTTTTTTTACAATGAGAAAAATCCAAAGGGAAAGGAACGAATAATGTTTGATCCCAGCATTAACATAAGGGTACAGAGCATGGTCTGTTAACAAACTAAAAGTAATGAATTTTTATATTTGGTGCAGCACCAGCCACTATAGGTGTTTGTGTGTATGCAAATATTGTATTGTAGCACAGAGAAAAATTAGCTTTCCATCTTAAGGTATACCGTTCGACGTAGAATGAATTTCTAAGTCCATTTAAAGATGTATGACTACAAAACTTCGTACATATAATTTTTTTAGAAAAGAACGAAGTCTATTTAAATTGGTCTTGATAAGACCATTATTACCCCAAGCGCTCAAATAAATATCATCCCGGTATAGAGTTTTAACACTCATATAAATTGTAACGGTTTTTGAAAATGTCAACCTTTATATGAACAAATTTTACATTTTTTAATACAACTTAACCATATGGAATTGAAATACTAAAGGGATTGTAATAAAATAAACCTCATATTAGTATCAACGTAATATTCGACATAAATAATTTTTTTGTGAGTATGAATGACTTTTTAAGATAAGGATTAGAAGTCATTATTATCAAAAAATTGTAAGTTCTGAAATAGAACAGTAATAGATTAATTTAATAGATTAATGACTTAATTTAAAAGATTAAGGGCATAAATTAAAGAATTTGGGAAACTTGTAGCATTGGGGCCAATTTATAAAAAGTTAATAAACTTTGGGAACATTCTGTTAAGAAAGTGCTGCAGTTAAATCCGTTTATATTTTGTTGATTACTCCTACGACTGCTGTCATCCTTGTATAAGATGTAGGGGGACACGGGTTTTTACATTGAGTTAAATAAAAGTCATGTAAAGCCGAAATATTAACGGCGCTCAGACTATCTTTTTTTTCAAGAACAAAGCGTCGATAAATCAACACACAACACATTTTTAATTTTGAACAAATCATATTTATGTCGTCAGTTTCGCTTTTATTCCTCGCCTCGTCTTCCACATAAAAATGATGTTTGATGACACACAAAGTTGTGAACACACATTTTGCTCAATGGCAAGCAAGAAAAGGCACGTGTAGACCTGAAAATTGTTTTTTTGGTTAACCTTTTTTATGTGATTAACTTTAGCATAAATCAAAACCAATTATAGTGTACATGGATAAAGCAGGGCTCTATTTGGGGTAAAACGGTGCATCAATAATGTCATTTTCGAGTGATAATTTCTGTGGTGGATATAATTTTA
>MINK01191360.1:0-16349 GCA_001735545.1 Phormia regina | reverse complement strand
TCAGATATGAACAAATATAAATTAATAAAGTTTGTTTTTATTTAGTACGATGAATGTCCCACATATTGTGGTACTAAAGAATATAAGTATGAAAATGAGATTATATATATGATGAAATTAGTTCATATATATGATAAAATGGGATAATATATATGTGATGAAATGTGATTATATATATGATAAAATGGAATTATAAATATGATAAATTGGAATTATTTATATGATAAAATTTAATTATATATATATGATAAACTGGAATTATATATTTGATATAATTTGTTTATATTTATGATGACATGAGATTATTAAATGAAACATGATAAAATTGAAGGCAATATTTAAGAAAATGTTATAAACTTTACTAAAAATTATTAGGAAGGTTATAAACTTCACTAATAAATGATAAAAAGGAATCATAATAATGATTACGTACAATAATACTTATTGTAAACTGGAATCATATATTACAATCATGGTATGTTGCTCTTAGTTTATGGTCACCAGAACCATATTTTTTCTCTGCGTGTATGTTTCTTTATTATATTTTAATTATATTTCGTCTGTAATTATTTTTTAAAAATTTTTGCTAAAAATTTATAGCTTTTTTTCATTTTGAAATCTTGACTTTGCTTTCCATCATAAAATATTTCTTTTATAAAATTATTAACTTTTGCTTATTTACCACTTTTATAAATAGTACATATATAAGTATACTTAAGGCTTTCAAAAACTTAACAACTTTATTAAATACTGCCAACAACAAAATAATGAAAAAGAAACAACAACAACAAAAAGTTTATTATTATTTTATATACAAACCATAATTACTCACTACTATTCAGCCTTTACACTCTTATATACCTACTTATATATTTCAAAATATAATTTTAACTATTTCAAACATTTAAGCAACAATAAAAAAAAAAACAAATGAAAAACATTTTTCTCTTCAACTATTTAGCAAACAATTCTACCAAAAATTAGTTGGCCCTAAGTTGGTTGATGATAAAATGGCAAAAAAAAAGTAAAGAAAACTAAAATAAAACAAAATCATAATAAAGTTTATTTGCAGCAACAAAAACAAAAAGCAAAAGAAGAAGAAGAAGAAATTTTAATATTTCCGTTTATTTATATTTAAATATTTATTATTATACGAATAGTTTTGTATGTTTTAACAAACTAGTACATCCTGTTCAGGCTGATGACGTAGTTGCCTAGAAAGGAATATGACTGAGTGCATGTCAGCTAGGATGTCAGTCAGTCTACTTTAAAAAATTAACAGAAAATTTAATGAAATTTTAAAATATTTTTAATGTTTGTATACTGAGTATTATATAAAAAAATTTTTTGAATAATTTTACTTTAATTATTTGATTTTACAGTTTTGTTTTTATAACACTTTTTGGGGTTCAATTCCACAAGAGAACGTCCAAGAATATTTTCTATGTCTTCTGATTTTTGCTAATATTTTGCATACACATGTTCTATGGAGCCATTTAAATAACTGTATATTTATTTTTGGAATTTTTAAAAAAATGCATTTGCATCGATCATAAATATTTTTATAAAATTTCGGTTTTTTAGATAAACCAAATTCACAAAGTTCACAATCAAACAGAGTTATTTGTCAAGAACTAAAACAAACCTGTTAGGCATATAGATACACACACAAACTGCAGTAGCAGTAATATAATGAACGAGCTGATTGAACCGGCTTTGCGCGGATATTATTGAATAATATAAATTAAAATTAACTTTTTTATGAAAAATTCTTCTACAGTGAAGGATGTTTCAACATGACTTGGCATCCGCTTTCACATGGAATCACTAACTATGAACGAGAAGGTACCACAATGACCCCTAATGAATTTTCATTAACTTAGGACCATGTCTCTAAATTAAAAATTATAGGAAATTCAAAAAGTAGCATTAGAACAAAAAGGTACCAAAATCTCTTCTTATGGATTCACATTCATTTAGGACTACATATCATTAGTTTCATCTTTTTAGGTTCATAATTATAAAAATCAAAAAAATCAAAAAGTACCATTAGAAGAACAAAAAAGTACCATAAAGACCGCTCTTGTGAATTTTTTCTCATATTTCATGTTTCTAGGTTAAATATTACAGGAAATTCAAAAAGTACCATTAGCAGAACAAAAAATTACCAAAAAGTCCCTCCTCTTGATTTCTTACTCCTAGGACCATATATCTTTAAGTACCACAAATTTTATTCTACATAGGACTACATTTACTTAATTTTTATCTACATAGGACTACATTTACTTAATCTTATGATTCTAAGTTTAATGTAAATGAAAATTCATTACAAAATATAAGTTCCCACCTTTACCCATTTATTGTGTTCCAATAAATTTCTAAATTGTAGTAGCATCCCATATTAAAATCCTCATATGAATATTTCAATAAATATAAATTTTTTTATGAAAAAAGCACAAAAAATAGGTATAATTTTTACCCCTTTAATGTTTGAATTTCTAAAAGGTACCAAATTTGTATTTCCCAGTTATGAATACGACATAAATTATATCTGTATGTTCATTGGTTTCAAAGATACATATGGTGCAAAAAAAAAAAATACCAAAATACAGTTTTTACCTGTTTTCTCCCTAAAATGGCTGATTTTCAAAAAAGTCCAATTATTTTTAAAAGAATAACGATAACTATTCAACTTTTTTGTATCATTATTAGTTTACGAATTATAAGGTTACTGATTTTTCCCGTTTGTACCCTTTTTTACCCCTAAACATTTGAATTTCCAAAAATTCCATCTTAGGGGATCTTTATGGAGGGAGACCTACCTAGGTTCAAAATTTCGTTTTTCTAGCTTCAGCCGTTTGGGCTGTGGGATGATGAATCAGTCAGTCAGTAACGTTACTCTTTTATGTAGGATATAGATAACAGTGTTGTTGTTGTGTTTTGCATATGCAGTTAGTTTGTATATCCACACACATACAAAAATAAATATGTTAATATTAATTTAATATTCGACACATATAACATTTATATAACTATGCAAAATTGACATAGCTCTCATACAAGACCCAATTTCAGGAATCACCAAAATGTGCATAAATACATGTGAACCTTTATATCGACGTAATACAAGTATAGGTCCGAATTTTGGTATACACAGGCAATAGTGTAGGGTATCTTATGGTCGGTCTTGACCGACTATATCTTCTTTATTCGTTTCTTATTCAAATTTCCGTAGTTTGAAAAAAAAATAGATTTAAAAATGTGAAATAATGAAAGCATACTTTAAGGCAGAAATTAAATTATTTGTCGGTAAGATGGTGAAGGTAAAAAATTAAAGAACCAGTTACAGAATCGTTCTATAGGATAACATTTTCACAGAACTAATTCTAGAAGTATAATGTAGAACTAAACATTTCTAAAGGGTCGTATTATCTTAGGATGACTACGAGATAATATTTTCCAATAACTTTAGTCCTTCGCTATATCCATGCAATACATTTTAATTCAATGTGACCAGTTTTAAGCAGATACGGGTTTTGCGATCGAGTCACCTTCATACGAAATCCATGCAGCTCCACGTTGAGTTGAATTGTATCTGAATTGGGATTAATTAAATTTTTTTAATAGAAAATAAATATAGCCATGAACATCTTTAAGCCATATTGTGTTGTTTTCTTATAAATAGCTTTCAAAGTTAAAGTTTTTTTTTAACATTTTTGAAAGGAATAAAAAATTTAATTTTCATAAAATTTTAAAGTATTTATGTTAAATAAATTGTATTTTAAAGAAAAATTTAAAAGGGAACCATTAACTTTGGCTATTTTGAACTTTCATGGAATGTCAGTTCAAATATTACAGGACGTTTATTCGGAGAATTTTCTGAAAAATAGTACATATAGTTTACTTTAATATTATAAAAAATTTGAGAAATATTATAGAAACTCGATTTGAGAAACTTAAAAAAAAACTCCAATAGATTTTATACAAAAAACAGTGCACACATTATCTTTGCCAATTGGATTTGCAATAAATTGCATAAAATCATTGCAAAGGACAGTGATATTTTACGTTTAGAATCCGAACTCTATATACGCTTCGGGAGCGGAGCTATGGGGGTTCTAAATAGGGTATTAATGTCATAAATAATGTTTAATAACTAGCAATTTTTTATTCCTTTTCAGATATTCGAGACTCATATCACCTTAAAGTCCTTGATATAACCTTTATACCCAATATTTATCTTTATATTTAGTGGGATTTTAATGGATTTTTATTAAAGAACAAAATTTTCTATCAAGCAAGCGGATTGGGATGTTGTTTTCCGCTCTAAGAGAGAAATGCAAATTAAATAAAGGCAGAGTCCAGCATCGGATTTCACATTAATTTTGTTTTTCATTCATTATATACAACAAAATAACCTGTATAAAAAATGTTTTTCTTCTTCTCATAAATTATATGCATAAAAAAATCTCTCCCTTTTCTGTTTATATAAATTTAGTGTAAACCTATGTAATTAATTTTGCAACAACGGCAACACCGACAAAGAATGAAAATATGAGAACTTTTGAGTGTCCGTTGTAAAAATGAAATCAATTTAAAATTTCAGCGGATTCCGCCGTGTTGTTTTAGTTGCCAAATCTTCTTATAAAAAAATATCCACTTGGTTGTGTTTGGGCTCTAATAAAGATAATTTATAGTCAATATTTTAATTGAGTTAAAAAAAGAACAATTTTTAATGTGCATATTTGCAAAAATTATTAATCAGATGGACGGAGAGACGGATAATATAATTCTTTAAAAAATCTTAAAATTTTTATATTAGATTTTACGTCTTGATCAATATAAAAACTAGATCAACTCAAATATTGTTATTATTGCATTTTTCCGAATTATATGCCATTTTTGTACCACTTAACCCAAATGTATAGACGGACAGACAGGCAAACAGACAGACGGACGGACCTCCCCATTCTGTCCAAAAATTTTTTTTAGAATTCTAAAAATGTGTTTATTACTACCATTTTGCTATAATTTAAGGTAAATTTTAATTATTTTATTTTTATTTTATTCCTTTTTTGTATTATTATGTTGTTACTTATAAAAATGTCCTTAATACTCATAAAACTTAAACATAAAATCCTTTTCAAAATCCCTAATAAAACTATAATTTAAAAAGCACTTTTTGAGGAAATCATAGAAATAGAAATTTTCATTAAAATCTTAATAAATAAACCTCTATTATAATTAGAAAATTATCTAACGTTTTGGAATTTCATTACACATTTTATGTGCATGATTACAAACCTACAAATTACAATTTGCATTCAATGGCCCTGATACCCTTTTACACACAAAGCAAAAGTTACAACAACAACAGCAACAAACTCAATATTAATTGCGTTGAAATATGTCGTAATTAAAAATTGTTATTTGGATTAAAACGGCAACAATAGAAAAAAGGATGTAATAAGGAACAAAAAAAAATTGTGAAAACACATTTATACAGAAGCTAACAAAATGCAAATTGTGATATATGAAGCAGCTAAAAATCACACTGTTAGATATTCATACATATATGTATGTATATTTCGTCTTTTATATAAGCTGACCTAAGAAGAAGAAGAAAAAGGGAAAAGGGGGAATATTTTAGGCCAGATCTAAACCAACAGATATTCATATTTTACTTATAAGGATTTGCTTTATATATGTTTTTTTTTTTTATAGATCCTATGTTTGCCTGTGGAAGTATTTAAATGAAGAAATGAATACGTATGTGTATGTATGTAATTGAGTGTATGTGTGTGTATATGTTTCACAATACTTATATGAATTTTGATTTATGGCTTAGAGCCATAATATAATTTGGCTGCCAACAATATGATGAAGTAAGTTTCCTTTTACAAGAAAAGTAACAAAAACCAAACTTCAGTATATTTGAGAAATTTTCTTTTTTTTTTTGCAAACTTCCTTATTTTGTTTTTCTCATTATTATTATTATTATCATCATCATCATCGTCGTCGTCATCTTTATTGGGTGTTAGCTTGCTATGTGCTGCTGTTCTCTTTTCTTTTCTCTTCCTTTCTTTTTCTAACACTAACTCTTGTTTTAAATACACAGCAACATAAAAGACTTCAACTAGGACATTATGAGAATATTCCCAGTATATTCATCAAGTTAACAGCAAAACCAAACTAAAGAATGAATTTTTAGAATATTTTTACACTACCAAAATTAAACAAAAACAACAACAACAACAAAAAAAGAGAAAAGAAAATGTAGAACAAGAAATAGAGTGAAAAAAAGGCATTCGTGCGAAAAATTACTTGTTTCTGGTAAACCATAAATATTTTGACTAAAATATCAAGTGGAAATCCACACTACAATCAAACCAACACAAACAGCCAACACACATATATATACTCAATAACTAACACATTTTAACCAACACCAGCATTTCCGTTTCCTAGCAAAGTTTAAGTGTTTGTATTTGTGTGTTGTTTATATGGATGTATGTATAAGTATTGGCCTCAGAATGTTAAACTTTTTGGTTTGTTTGTTTGTATGTATATATGTGCCTTGCTGCGGGTGGTTATGTATGTAAATGTATTAGTGTATCATAATCAAAAATATTAAAACGCGTGTTGGATATTCTTAATTATTAGAGGATTCTTTTACCACACAAAATTTAGTCTTTCTTATAAACGAACAAACAATATATACAAACATTAAAAACAGCCCAACAACAACAAAAATGTACAATCAACATTGTTAGACAACTTATAATAAACAGGCTAACAGCAACAACAACAATATCAAGAGCTAAAATAACAATGACCTAAAAACATAAAGATACGTCATTATCCTAGCTTAACTAGTGCCAATCTTAGTTATTGTTGTTGATATTAGGACAATATGAATGAATTTGTGTGTGTGAGAGAGTTTATATTATATGACATGATTATTTAGCATAAGGGAAAGTAGCCTTAGAGGAAAACATATATCTTAGTGTTAATTTGCAAATGTTCTAGAAGTTTTTTCTTTTATTTTATATTATTTTGTTTAACTAACAACAAATAATAATTCTCTTATACTTGTATCAACAAATAATTCTATGCAAAAAAATCAAATAAAACTAAGGCCTTAAATATAAATTATTGCCATAAATATTTCCTATTGCTTTGAAAAATATTTAGATTTAAGTTTATGAAAGATAGAGAATTTTCATTAAGATCTCTCGTACATATCGAAAAGTCGGTATCCGATATTTCACTTGTGTTCCAAGTCGTTCATCGCTTCTGTCCCTTTGGTCTATAATTAGCCCGTTGTAAAGTCCTACAGCATAAACATTCCCATTAAATGACTTGTTGTGTTATTACAGAATTACGGAATTAAGTTATAAATTGGAATAGTTAAGGAAATTGAGCCTGGATTATTACAGCTACCAAACACTATGAATTTATTCCAAAGTTCACTTTTTTTAGTGTCTCATATATATCAGATTTTTATTAATTGAAATAAAACAAGATCAAAAAATACGTTTTATTGGAGTTAATAAATAAGAGTAACCATTAGAGTAAACTTGGCAATGTCATGTAGTTACGGATGCAGTTACTTATCAATGATAACAACATACTGTCTGCTGCATTTAGGGTTGCCAGATTCAGATTCACAAAAAGCTGGACATTCGGGATAAAAAAGCTGGATTTTGGTAAAAAAGCTTGACATTTATTAAACAAATATTTTTGCACTTTGTTAGGAATATGCTATTTTAAAATACAACTATATTTTACTTATGATTTATCGATGGTAATCGATTTAAAAATGTAGTTTTTATTAAAAAGAAGATACAATTTTTCAATATATTTATAGAATAATTAATCAATATTGTAGATCCTCTGTTATAATTTTTATCTTCCAATTTGAATTAATTACACAAGGCAACAAAATCAAAAAAAATTTGTTGGCTTGAAAACCCACAATACAATTTTGACTTATTGTGGCAGTAGTACAAATAGGGTCCAAATTCTATATAAAAAAGTTTATAATAAAAAAATGAAACAAAAAATATATATATATTTTTTTTCGTGAAGACAGGAAGATTTTTTGTATAAAAAAATCATTAAAAATCTAAAACGGCAAAAACTGTTCAAATTTATTTATTCACAACATTTTAGTTTTTTGAGATATTTCCTCACATATGTTTTTATAACTCAAAAACACCTTGTCCGATTTTGTCCGAATTGAATTTACAATAATTTTGACTTAAAATATATTTAAATGATGTATACAATTGTTTTTGTTACGGTCAATAGTTTCAAGTTAATAAAAAAATTCAAAAAAATTGGCCGAATCTATATACCCATCATCATCTTTTTTAAATTTTACGTTACATCGGATCGGATCATTGATCCTTGAACTATTTGTACAAAATGTCTACGCCAATTTTTGGTTTCCAAGTTTATATTGAACCTCAAACTATTAATACAAAATTTCGTTGTCTTACATGGTTTTGTTTCAGAAATATTACCAGTTTCTAGTTTTTTTATTACCTTTTAACCTTTTTTTTTATTAACCGATTTTGACCATTTTCAATACCAAACAACCCTTATATAAGATAAATATTCGTGCCAAAATTCGTCCCTATCTATCTTGACTCGTTCGAGCCCTATCCTGCTTTTAATAGGCGGACATAGCTAGGTCGAATCAGAATCTAACAAGGCCCAGATAATATATTCCTTTTGGGGTTTTTCGACATGTTACACACGGAATGACAAAATCAATATGCCCCCATATTTTTGATGGTGAGGATAACGTAGTGAAGCTGCATATCATGTGAATCAAAAATATTTGTGGTATTTTTTTATTATAACTCCGAAACTACTGAGTCGATTGAAACGCAATGTATAAAGGGATTAAAGGATATATAAATATAAATTTTATTTATTTCAATAATTCAATTATTATTCAAGCCTTTTTATTTGCTGTTGGCCTGTGTTATTATTAAAGTTTAAAATCAAGTATTCGGATTAAAACTCTTATTTTATTTAGCTGGACATATTTTTTTTTGACTGGACACTTGACAAACATCAAAAAAGCTAGACAATCCAGCCCAACTGGCAACCCTAGCTGCATTACATAAAAGTAGAATAGCAACTACTTACTTTTAACCTGCTACGTAATGAATTAATTGAGATCAGATTTTGGATATAGCAATTTTTTATCAATCTTTTCATTTAAATTATAAAAATGATATAAATTTAGAGTCTGTAAAACATGAAAATACATTAATTAAAATAATAATAAAAATTTGATTGATAAAATTTGAATTTGATAAAAATTCGGTAACTTTTAAACATTTTATTATTATTATTTATATTAAATTTATGTTTTTATTTTAAATTATGATTTTTCCTTAATATCAATGGCTTGACCCCGAATCGAACCCGTGCTCATCTAACGTATATTGTTTGGTAGTCTACAACGTTAACCCCTGAGCCACTGGTTGCTATTTCTCGCGAGTAGCTAATTACGCACCAACAACAATGTTATAAATTGACTCTCAACAATAGTGAGTGTGATTGTTCTCACTTGGAACTTTGATGACGAGTTAGGTTTCAATTGGTACTCAACTTGAACTGAGTAACCGGTTCATTAATATAATTGGCACATAATTTCGACAGGAAAATTATAATCTTTAATTAGAGAACAATATTATATATTGAATAAAAAAAATTTGGAGATGATATCTTTACCAAGTCCAAAAATAAACGATTTTGAATTTGAAAATAGTAAAAAAAGTTTCGACACTATTTTTTCTCTAAAATAAAATTTTCTTTAACAACATATAATAATTTTATATTTTTCTAAAAGCTATTTTCATAAAGAAGACTCTATAAAGTAAAAGGCAAGCACAATAACTCTAATGGTCAAGGTACACACACACCCTCCCGAATTTGAGCCATTTTATATGAGAGTTTTGCATTTAGTCTATATTTTCTCAAATCGCAAAGCATGAACCGGCAAACGGAATGTAGTTTAAGAATCTTTAATATGTTGTTAAAAATTTTCAATAAAAATATACGGGACTTCGGAAAAATGTGGATTTTATAGCCGAAAATGTAAAAAAAAAACTGTTTTTGGGATTTTCGTAGTTTTTTTCGGGAATTGTGGAGGAGCTTTTACAAAAATCTTAAATTTCTTTTGACTTTCTTACTTTAAACGACAAAGTTTACATCCACCGAAAATTTTATTAGAGATGAAAATTTATAGATTCTCAAAAACCAGTTTTTTTACAAAAAAAAAAAAATATATATATTTGCAAAAATCAGAAAAAGTATTGACTCGATTTTCATTTTCATCAAAATTTCTTAGCTGATATAATTATTCGTTATACAGAAAAAAATTTTAATCAGTATCTTTTATTGAACCGAAACTACGTACAGTACTCTGCTACGCCTACACCAAATTTCATGCAAATCGCATGCCCCACTGTGCAATGTGAGAAGATTTTTCAAAACTTAAACTTGTACACTCCTCTATAGCTTATTTCCCAAAATTTTCTATTTTACCCCACTGTAAATCTTAAACATTGAAATTCTTTAATATAATTCACAAATTCTTTCAAATTCACATTATTTAACGTCGGAATATTCCCTTCAATCTGTCATTGATTTCATCAACATAACCATTAACCAGAAAATGTGATAAGCTGTTGTTGTTGTTGTTATTAAGTTTGTCTTATTGTTGCTTTTTACACTGTAAAATGATATTAGTTTCACTCAATACTTAACTAAACACCATGAAGTTGTATATATATATACAACAATTTATTTTACTTACTAATACTTGCTTACGAAAAGGACTTATTACTCTTACTTCTTGATGTTGGTAGATATAATATAGAAAAAAATAATAATATAAGAAATAAATAATATCCTTTCGTTATTTTTTTAATTGTTTACATTAACAAAAAATAACAATGACACGCACTCACACACACACAGAGACAAATCTTCCCAGGGAGTTTATAATTTATAAAGATTTTAAGTATTACAAAGAAAAATGAGAGTATAAAAAGGATATTTTAATTTTTCCAGTCATTGTCATAATAATATCATCTTAATTTGTATTTTTTTCTTTCTTTCTTGTTTGCTTTGTCTTTCTTGTTATTTTTCCCCTTAACAACAGGGAGGCTGATTGCTATTCTCCTTTTGTTTTTATTTTCATTTTTTTTTTTTAATCTTTGTTTCAAATCCTTTTAACTTACTTTTTTCATTTATAATTCAAGTTACTCTGTAAGTGTGTGTGTGTGTGTCTGTGCTTGTCATTTATTATTGCTGTGAGCTGCTGTAATTTCATTAATTTTTCATTGTTTACATTAATTGCGTTATCCTTTATTTACAACGTAAAATAGAAAAAGAGAGAAGAGAAGGGTAAAAGAGAAGACCAAATAAAGGCAGTTGAATTTTTCATGTATTAGAAGCCTAAATGTAGATTGTAATTAATGTTGCTATATTCTACAATCAACAAACTACAGTTACATACATACAAACATATAAACATAAACGTTCTTATCTAAAGTTAAGTAACAAAAACCCGCCCTAAACATTTAACATTGAATATGAAATAAGGCTAAAAAGCACGAAAATTATTTGCTTAGCTATGTTTATGTGTGTGTGTGTGGGTGTACCATGTACATATATATGTAAATATTTAAATCAACAAGGACAATTATAACAACAATATAAAATGCTATTTATTATTGTTGTTATGTGTGTTTTTTTTTTTATTTTTTTAAATGTTCATGTTGTCGTCGTAGTTATTGTCACCATCGTCAACCAACCAAACGAACAAACAAATCAACAAACAACATCATTGTAAATGTTAACAATAAACAAAAAGCTTAATGCTTTTATATATATTTAATATATTTTATTCGTTTTATTTTATTTATTAAAATTATTTACTGTTAACATAATAAGAAAAAAGACAGCAACAAATGCTTAACAAAATTATTCTAATGTTGTAATAATGTAAATATGTTGATAAATGTGATTTTATTTAAATAATGTTGTCTACTTTTAGGCATTTTATAAATTAGCTTTAAATGTTTATTTGAGTTGGCATAAATTAACATAAGCGCTTAACAAGAAAATTAAATCAAAATATAAAATATTATGTTAACAACGGATAAACAAAAATTAAAGGTATGTCTTACAACTGAAACATGAAATCAGAGATTTTTAAAAAAAGGATCACCAAAGGATTTTCTTATTCCTTCCTAAAAAGGCAAGGGTATATATAAATTAGTCAATCAGTTTGTAATTTCTACAATATTTATCTGGTGCCATTAAATGTAGAAAAGATGTAATAATAATGTCTGTCTATTCGACCGTCTCATATTGTGATAAAAGAAGTTAGAAATGGCAATTAATTCCGGTGATATTAATTTCTTAGTAATCACGTTTTATTTTTAAGTTATAACAAGTAAAACAATGCATTTTCAAAATTTTAAGACCATTTTTCTATACTTTACAGTTAAGTGGGTGAAAAGTGATACTTAATTCAGTATGGAGTGATATCAGCACTTTAATGATTTGATGCTAACTAAACTTAATATAGATTTATTTTAGTTTTTGACCCATAACTCCGTGTTATTTAAAAAATCTAAATTTTAGAAATTTTAGAAGATCCCAGCAAAAAAAGAACATCCAAAGAAGTCAATAAGATCCTTGTGATCCAGAAGTAGTGCAAATTCGGATCATTTCCAATGAATTTAACATAGGCTTGTCATAGGAAAATGTTCTCTTTTTTGATACCTATTCAATTAATATGAAGTCATGTCTACGATGTTATGAAAAACTGATTCTTTAGATTTTTCTTTTATCGCTGAAGGAAAATCGAATTTTAAGATCCCGAAAATATATATCTATTGATACTTTGGAAGTAATGAAAATAAACTTCCTTAAAAATTACTTCTCTTTATTTTTGCTGGCATATTAATGACCGAACTAAACAAAAATAAAAATCTATGGTTTAAACAATACGTAGGCATCGAAAACTGAAAGTTCAGTTCTAAAAAGCGTTTTTTTAAGAATATTTCCGCAATGTACGAACTGATCTTGCTGAATTTCAATAGCAACATTTTCGAAAATATTTCCGATCATTTTAAATATATATTACATATGCCAGTTATCGGTGGGTTTCCTAAACGTCATTTCAACCGACAAACGGACGAACGGACATTGTCCTATCGTCATCATTTTTTACAAGGATCAAGCAAATATAAACATTTTTGCTCTCTAACGAAAATTGTGCCAATTACAAACGGAATGACAAACTTGTATATACCCTTTACAGCTGTGGTGAGGGGTATAATACAACAATGAGCTATTAGAATTCTAAAATATTCTTTGGCCTAATGGTAATATCCGTCCGCCTATACATTTGGGTTAAATGGTACAAATTTCAGGGTAGGAAAAACGCAAATTTTTATTGATTCGTTCGAAACGAATTTTATTTTTTTGTTTACAAATTTTATTTTAAAATCTATCAAAAATTTAAAATTAAAATTATTCACGAATTAACCTGAAACGAATTAAACGAATTGAAGTCATATAACAATATAAAAATATAGTTGTTACAGTTAGGTTTTTTGGTAATTGACGAATATTATATCGAACTTTAGCATTAAAAGGTACACTAAAAGAAAATGCCTTCCATCCTGCTAGTGTCTAACAAATCTTTTTCTCTATTCTACAAAAATTATTACAATAATGATTTTTAGCCTGAATAAATTACAAACATTATGTTAGGTTTTTTATCTATTCGACACTTTATACCTACAAAAAGTATCACATATATACATATGTATTTATATATTTTCCGCTTTTTACCAAACAGCCATTTTCCAACAGATACAAATTTTAAAAAATGTTTTTCTTTATATTATTTTCGTAACTCATATTTAAAAAAAGTGAAAAAAAGAAATTTATTCCAAAAAGTGAATTTTATTTTTAAATTTACGAATTATATTTTTAAAAGCAAAGAAGAACTTCAAATATAGTTCGAAATATGAATTTTTCCGTACCTTGTTGAATATGAAGCTTAATTCAGGGAAAGGTGATTTGAATACTTCGATATTTGTGTTTAATTTTTATATTCGTCAAAAAGTGAATTCGTCCAAAAAGTGAATTTTATTTTTAAATTTACGAATTATATTTTTAAAAGCAAAGAAGAACTTCAAATATAGTTCGAAGTCTGAATTTTTCCGTACCTTGTCGAATATGAAGCTTAATTCAGGGAAAGATGATTTGTGTTTAATTTTTATATTGGTCAAGAAGTAAAATATATATATTTTTATAATTTTACAACTCTTTTAAGAGAATTCTAATGTCCGTCCGTCCATCCATCCATCGTCTATTTGTTAAATTTACAATTTTGCCAACTCAAAATGTTTCAAAGAAATCACAATTTCCAACAAAGTTTTTGATTGAGAATTGGAGTGAAACCATTATCGCTTTTAGAAGACATTCCATATTGAATAAAAGTGTTTTAGAAATAGATTTTGTTCATATTTTGTACAAATAAATGTTGCATTACTTTCTTGAAAAAAGTATAAAAAACAAAGACAAAAAAACTTTTTATCCTTCAATTCAACCGACAAATGGATAAGTCTAGTATTGATAGTTTAATGAAAAGCTAACTTATGTAGAAAGAAGTAAATTAAAAAAATCCAAATTAAATTAATAAAACAAACAAAAAATTGGTTTAAACAAATTTTACTGGAAAAGTATTTTCCTTCACTTTATACGGCTGTTAGATGCCACATGGTCTATTTATTTATAATATATATTAAATAATATTCCTCTTTTATTAATAACATTTGAGTAAAAATTAAAGCAAACATTAAGTGTATTTGACAGATTAATTTAAAAAAAAAGCTCATTGTGTATATGTGTTTGTATAGGGCATGAAATTTATTGTAATTTAAATTAATTGATTAGTCGACGGCTTATTCGAGTGAAATGTAAAAGAAAAAATTTTAATGCTGATGGCTTCGCCCATTTTGTGTTTATAAATGATTGTATTATTCATATTTAAAAGATGAGTCAGCTAAAATTTTATATTCTCTAAGGAAAAGTAATCTAATTTAGTTAAAAATAAAAATTATAAAATTTAGCAGTTAAAACTGTAATGATTATTATAAAGGATAATCAAGCAGAAAATGAAAAATTTGTTAAATTTTAAATTAAGCCTTAAGCATTTTTCTTTTCACTACATAAATATATTTATTTTATAAAATACCACAATTACTTTAAATTTATATTTATTTTATGCTTTAGATTTTCTTTTTTAAATAACACCTAAAAGCATGCTATATTTTTTATTTTGTGTATATTCACTAATGCCTAGAAAATATTTTTAACATTACATATATCCTCAAAAACAAACTAAATACATTCCGTTATACCATTAACTGCGGATAATTATAGGAATTAAGATAAAACTTTTCTTGTTCAAAATGCACAATTATATACAAATGTATTTCAATGAACAATGTGCAACAAAACAATTATTATTTTATTTCTTTTTTTTTTTTTCTTTTCTCTAGAACATTTAACAAAATAGTATGCTGCTGTTTTCCTTTTTCAAAATATGTATTTTGCATAATAATTTTTCAAACAACAAAACTGTCATGTCATGTGTGTATTCCCTTTTTTTTAGGTTGCAAAAATTATTCTTATTATTTTACTCTATTTGGCAGAGAAGAAAAAAAAAAACATATGTTAGAAAAAAAAAAACAAACATTTATATTCATCTCTAACACTTGAGAAAAATAAAAATGTTTTACATTTTCTAAACGTATCTGAAACACACAAAAAAAAAAAAAAACATTTTAAATGCAAAAAATTCATATTACATGATTTTTAAGGGCATAAATGTTTGTACTTACTTATGGCGTATCTGTATGTTGGATTATGTTTAAAATGTTTTAAATACATAAGTTTGCCATAGATATTATGAAAACATGAACATCATATCATTTTACATATACATACAAACATACATACATAAATACAAAGTTTCAAATGTATGAATAACTTTCTCTAGTTTATCATCATCAACCATGGTATTGTCATTATCATCAGTAGCAGAAGTAACAAGCTGTTGATGCTAAGAGCAAAAATAGTAGCAACATCAATATTATAATCATGACAACAGACAGCAATAAAGGAAACAGCTTAGGGAAATAGGGATATGAAATAGTTAATGTAATTTTTAATTGACTACGAATATATAACCGAAACGTAGTTACGATGTCTGTCCATCTGTCTGGACCTACCTA
>MINK01191358.1:11007-23170 GCA_001735545.1 Phormia regina | reverse complement strand
TTTAAACAAGAGTTAAATAAAATCCTAAGACGTTTTTTTCTTTGTCTGTCCGTTTGTGTCTGATAGACATTCTAAGATTGAAATTAATAAAATTGATACAGATTTTTGGGTTCTTTAGGACGATTGTTATTTAAAACTAGCGTAACCCGGTGCGCTTCGCTATCCCTTTTTAAGGAATACACTGGAGCATATTCCTATAAACGCACTTTTTTTAAAAAAAAGGTAAAAATTAAACAAGAAAATATTTAGGGGGCTATAAATTGATTTTATAGTCGAACATAACAACTAAATGAATGTAGACTCCATAAAGATCACAATATGTATATGAATCAGTTTTTTTCGACATTTGATTGTTACTACTTTTTTGGTTTCATAAATTATATTTTCGTGCCTGTTATAAATATGTATTTCCATTTTTAAAACAATTCAAACTTTGATTGAAATTTTTATTTAAACTTTTTATATAAAATTTAAAAAAAAAAAAATTCAACGCATTTTCGCGACCTCCCAGAAAATCCTGACGGACCCCTTGTAGGTCGCGGACCCCCATTTGAGAACCGTTGATCTATAGGATAGTCAAATTTGATTATCACGAGTATGAAAAAGTTAAAAAAAAATCATAACTTCTACAAATGAAATTCGATTTTAAATATTTTTTTCATGAATAGTTCATAGTTCATAAGGAAAATACATATATTTCCCTTATGAACTATTCGCAATTTTTTTGGAAGGAATGTTAAAGTCTATCTTTTTATGGTGGGTTTAAATAATAATTGAATTTATTTATACATCCTTTTTTCTTAGCTTTAGAAATAAAAAGAATTTAAATTTTTGGTCTCTTTAAATAGTGTTATTTTTGTCCCATAGTGAAGTTTTAATATGTGTACGTTTTCTGTGTCAGTACTGTTCTTGTTTTTGTATTTTTAATCCTCTTTATGTTTGCTTAAATTTATTAGAGTAACTAAAATGACACTTGTCACTTCTATGTAGTGTTGTTGGGTAGATGATTGTGGGTTTCTCTATTGTTAAGGTAAATAATGTTAATTTTAAATTTAATTGCATTAAAAAAATCTGACATTTACAAGAAATAAATAATCTCATAAAACTGTGATATTTATGTGTTTTAAAATTTGGATTTCAAAATAAAAGAAAAAAATAAATAAATAATAAACTGAATTAAATTCCTTAACTAATTTAATAAAATAAAACAAAATGTTGCAATTTGTTTAAACATTTGTTTTAATATAACCTAATTTGTATGTTATTTAAACAACTTAGCTATTTTCCGTCTCATCTTCTTATGTTTTTTTTTTTTATTTTCTGTCAGATTGATTGCCTTACTTTATTTGTTTATTCTTTACTTATTTGACAGGTTAAATGGACACGTCTCTGTAGACTTAGTAAAAATCAAAAATAAATAACAGCAACAAAGAAGAACAAAAGAAAAACAGGTCATACATCAATTCTATTTATATTTACCTACATTGATTCATTTTAACTAGTCCATAGGAAGATATCCTGATGATGATGATGTCAGAGTTTTTATATTAAATAAATTCTCTTTAATCTGTATTTCTATATAAGTTGTTTGATTACAACGCTTGCAGAGAGGGACGGGATATTGTATAATCGACCTCGAAAGTGATTCTGATTATATTGGTATACTTGATGGTGGGTGTGAATAACAATTGAAGTAAAAAAATAAAATAAAAAAAATAAATATATTGTACCTAATTTGTATAAATCTTATAGCGTCAGTAAGTACTTAGCACACTGTCGTGGTTTCATATAAAAANNGTATATGAATTTTATATTGAAATTTTTATGGTATTTTTGATCCATAATAATATTAAAAATATTGTTTAAAATTTAAAAAAAAAAAAATTATATAAAAAATTTTATATGCGATCGAAAAAATTTTAACACACGGTTTGCCTCATAACTTTTTTCTGAAGAAATATTTGAAATTTTTTTGATCTAGTTATCTTTGAAAAATATGTCAGTTATTATTTTAATAACAAACATGGTTATTTTTTATGGGTATGATCAAAATGAATGACGAGCAAGTGCGGCTCGGCCGAATCTATTGCACCCACCATCAAGTTTTTAAAATTTTACATTATATGGGAGTTGGGCTATTCGCACATACAAAATTTCGTTGACGTTCAACTTATATGGAAAGCGGTCGAAATAGTAGGCGGATTACGCCCATTTTTGGTTTCCAATTTTACATCGACCTTTGAACTATCCGCAAAACATGCTCTTGTTTAAAAGATATAAGGAGAAAATTATAGAATGAAACTACAACGAACACGCTGTGTTTCTAGTATTTTTCCCAACCTACAAATTTGGTTTCCAATTTTACATCGATCAACGAACCATCCGAATCAAATTTTGTTACGTGCTTTTTTTTAAGAAATATTTGCAGAAGACTATGAACCAACTACGACTATGAACAGACACACGGTATTTTTAGTATTTTTCCCCATGGGAGGTTGTCGTTAAAGAAGGCTGAACACGCACATATTTTGTTTTCTAGTTTACATTGGTCTTTGAACCTAATATGGGAGATGGGCTATCAAGTGGGATGACCACGCTCATTTTTGGTACTGAAGCATGTCCGATAATGATAACAAAATAGCGTTATCGTACATGCTTTTGTTGAAAAGATATCACCGGAAATCTATGAAGTGAAGCTACAACGAACACCCTGTGCTTATAGTATTTTTTCCTATATGGGAGATAAGCGGGCCGTGCCCATTTTTGATTTGCGAGTTTACATCGACACTCGAACTATTAGCAGAAAACTATGAAATGAAGTTACAACGAATATCCTGTCTTTCTAGCATGTTTTCTAGAAAAGTCGGCGTCTGAATCCCATTTTAAATTTTCGAGTTTACATTAGCTCTTGAGCCCATAACTTTTTGAGTAACTTATGGTTTTTGCTCAAATTCAATCCCAAACAAACCTTATCCCAAACAAACCTATGGTCATGGCTGGACTCGAACCACGATCTAGGATATATCCACTTTATAGGATCTTAAACAATTATTTGGGGTATAAAAAGATATATATGCTACAAATTAATAAACAATTTCAACAAAATAAAAACCGGTCCTACAATTAACTGTTCACAGTATTAAATGTCTGCTGCCAAACTGTTTCCGATCTTACCAGAAGAATTCGACCATTGATGGGAAACATGGTTTGGGGAGAAAAAATCCACATAACATTTGGTACAAAAAATAATACTAATGTCATAAATGATCAAGACTGGAATGGTACAATATATATTAGAAGTCCACATCAGGACACGATAATTAAGATCAAATTTCATACAAAAACTCTCTTGTTGTAAGATTCTCGACGAAACGTATGTTCTGACAGATTTTTTGTAGCCTCCTGGTCAAAATTTTATATTGATGATGTTCTAGGATATGTTAAGATTAGTCAAAGTTAATTCTTTAAATTATCTGGATCTAAGACCATTGAAGAGATATTGGACTCATGTAAAAAGAAATTTGAAAAAGGCCAAAGAGGTATTCCAAAAGTTTCAAGATTTTAAAAGGAGACGGTCAGACTGTATAAAAAAAAAATTGCTGAAACAGCTATCAATCTCACATGAGATGGTTACAAAAAAAGGTCTACAAATCCATTGATAGTGGTTAGAAAAATAAAAATTATATTTTTCTATGATCTGAAGTATATTATTCATTAAACAAAAAACAATGAAAACAAATAAATTTCATAAGTGAGTAAATATTGCCATATTTTTGAAAAAAAATAAAAAAAAATAATAAATAAAATAATTTTAAATTTTAATAAAAAAATTAATTTTTGTAAAGTTCCAACTTCAGATTGATGTAACTTTTTAACGGATTTGGTACTGCCAAGTAGAGACAACCAAGCAACTTATGATTGCAAACATCTTTATTGTCCTTCAAGCCGGATGTCGGCTTACGACACTATGTATCCACATCTTTAACAGAGTTTAAGCTCTGATTTACTTACTCATTGCTCCGCGTACAAGACGGGTTTCATGTTTGGGATTCAACGAAACTTAAACTCTTAGAATTTTTTGGAAATCTTTCTTTTCGAGAAATTCCCATATTTCCCTACTATTACTTTTACCATGATGCCAAATCAGGTCAATACTCTGTGAACACATTGAGCTCTCTTATGAAAGAAAAAGTGTTTTTTCAAACTTTCTTTTATGTGTATTTTGATACTTATAGAACCGACTATAGCAGAATATTTCCCTGTTTCCCCCCCAACTGGATAAAACTTATCATACCAGGATGTTTTAAGAAATTTTGTTTTCCTTTAATCCTTACTTCTAAATTCTTTGCTTTAGAACCAAAAAAAAAAATACCACTTGTGCTCCATATTCCTCCTGGGGTACATTTGCCAAACTGCTGTTGGGCCGATATAACTTTTCCTACAAGAACATTGTAATCAGATATCTGTAGATCTTTTGCTGTACATAAAAATTCTCCAAGGCTAATTGAATTCAAATAAAAATAATTTAGTGATTTTTCCATTAATAGATTGTTAATTGAATTCTGATAAAATTAAATTTTTGAGGGTTTTTTCAAATTATGTATTAATATTAAATAAATAAAACATATACAGGAAAACGATTCAGCTCCCATCTCTTGGCGAATCTATCCCATGGGATGGGTCACTTCACAAGTTAATAATAAAAATTAACTTTACATTAAAATAGTCAGGATCATAAGGACTTGAATATAAGCTTATGTTGACTCAAAGTTTTTATTACTAAAGAAATTTTATTGATAACGGGAACCGTTTTGAAGATATAGTAAAAAAGTAACAAAGGCAGTTTACCCTATATCAACATATTTTTAAGGTCTCTTTATAAAAAAACGCTTGTATTTTGAAAATTCAGTTGGTTCTATCCTAATAACTTGGAGTATACCTTCCAGTCTATATAAATATTGACCGTACTTTCTGCAATCACTAAAACAAATATTATTTCTTATACATTTCTATGCAACGTTTGACTATTTACTCATTGATTTCCGCCCCCATTAAGAACCCAACACACTAAATACTTATAACAAAAATTTCTTTTCCTAATACATAGAATATTAACATGAGTTTATAAAACTAAATTTAGAAAATAAAACTAAAATCTCCCTAACATGTTAATCACTGCAATTGTTTATACAGTTGTAGATGCGTGTTTAGAAACTTTTACGTATGTGTGCTTTCAAGAGTGAATGTCCACTTTTGTTGTTTTGTTTGTTTGTTTGATTTATTTAACAAATACAATATGCCAGCAATACATACAAGTGTATAACAATTCCTAAGGCACAATAGTTGTACACATAGTTTCTACAGTAAATAGTTTTAAGTACCAATTCTTAATGTATTATAGTTCAACAAAAAAGAAAACAAAAATAAAAAAAATGTTAAAGAGAACAAAATAAAAAATTAGAATACAATGTATGGTTACTTTATATAATGACCGATATAGGGTAACTTATAGTAAGATTAAAAATTTAATTTGGGAATTTAATAAATGCAAACTTTTTTTATACTTATTTACTATATTTTTAATTAAACATTTTCATCATTTTTTACATCATCTTATAACAAAATTGGTTTAATTGATCTCAGTCCTTATAGTTGTCCAAGAATAGTTGTATAAAAATAAACTTATATGTATATGTGGTTATACACACAACAATTCAATAATATGTATGTATATTTACTGTTTTCTCTCTTTTTTTCAGAAAATAGTATTTAAGTTGTCGTGTTAAAAGTACTTTACTAAATCAACACACCTACAAATAAACAATGTCCAGAGAACATGAAATAAAATTGAAATAACTAAAACAACAACAACAAGTGAGAATGTTATATTCGGCTCGGCCGAATCTATTATACCCACCAATGTTGAGTGACTAATTTTGACAAAAACAAATATTGTCATATTAAATTTTAGTATTTTGGTACTTTGTTCTACCTAAACATTAATTATAGTATATAGCACCTGTAGCACAAAAAGATACACTTAATATACAAATTTTTCAAGTATAAATTTGTCCATATAAATAAATAATATGAGCTATAACCAATAAACCAACCATTAAATGTATGGAATTTAAGAACAGTTTATTTTTTTATTTCAAAGGAGAACTTTTGGAGAACTTTGAATCAATTTTAATTATCATTAAATTCTTGCAAATATTTTTTTTCATTTAAGAAACACGTTTAAAATTTTAATCAAAAAATATTACAATGAATAAAAAAGTAATTCTGAAGAAATATAAAAATTAATTATATCAATCAATTAGTTGGTTGAATGAACAAAAACTTTAATTGAAAACGGATACAAATATAGGCGGTCTTGATGATACCCTACAAAATAAGCAAAACATTAATTGAAAACGACAAAAAATAATATATTCGGTCTTGATAATACCCTACNNAATTGCGACCCACTACAATTTTAAAAATCATATAAAATATTTTGTAAAGATAAAATAATTAAAAAACAATAATAAAATTTTTATTACAATATTTTTGTTCCATGAGATTTTTAGCCTAAGACAAGATAATATTTCACTGTACTTCAACCGAAACACTTTTAAATATTTTAATTCGAAATTATATTGAACAAATTGTTATACTTTATTTGTATAGCCCATACAATTTTTTATACTCAGAATTTTGAAGTCGCACCCTTCCGGGAAATGTTAACAATGTATACTCTTCACATAGATGATTTTAAAATAGAAAACAATTCTAAAAACTCCAGCGGTCAAGATGTACATTCTCTCGATTGAAACTTTTGACTTTATTCTATAAATTCCCAAAGCACGAATCTTTAAACGGAATGCAGTTTAGAAATCTATAACATGTTGTTAAAAGTTTTCAAAAAAAAAAAAAAAAAATAGATTTTATAGTATAAAATGTGAACATAGGCTCCATAAAGATCACAATGATGTATTTGAATCAAAATAACAGATATTTTCTTTCTCTGGCATAAATATGTCTTAATTAATTTAATTATAATTTTTATTTAAACTTTCTACATATTTTTATTAAAAAATTGTGTGTTTAAGAATATTTTTCAATATATCTTTGCGACCCCTCAGAAATGTCCTTACGGACCCCATGTGGGTCGCGAACCCTCATTTGAGAACCGTTGCATTAGAGTGTCCAGTAGACAACAAATTCGGGATATTATCTATATGTCCATAATGTCAACACATTTTAATAATAATAGTTGATTACTAGAAGCATCCCATTATGTACTATGGGGCGTCTGTAAACTATGAACCGATTTACTATTATTTGCTACATACTTATTTCTAATTTGAATAAAACATATATATTAGATAGATAGAGAATAACAAAACTAATAGATATACACACGTACGCTGATTTAAATACCACGTTAAAGTTGACTTACTGAAATAAAAAAACGAGAATATATAGCAGCCACGGTCAATTATAGACCGATCGACATTAAATTTGGGTACAAATATCTGAAACTTCTTTTTCACAGATTTCATTAATTTCTATTTTCTAAGGCAGTTTTTGAATGTTGAATTCTATATCGAGAAGACAGTTATGTATGGGGATTTAAGCTGAACTAACGAACCGATCACAACCATTTCAATAGACTTCGTCCTTGTAATATAACAGTCCCAATTTAAATCTAATGCATAGTGGGGCAGAATCTTTAAATCTTTAACTTCTTATCGACTGGACGGATTTGCATGAAATTTACCACAGTCGTAGCAGAGTAATGTACAATGTTAATTTCGGAAGGGGGACTAAACAGACCTCTCAGAAGCGGAGCTAAAGGAGCTCAAATTTGGTTACCTCTGGTAAACAATTTTTTAATTGCTTGCCAAATTTTTGTTTCTCCACCAATCTTAAATATTTTTATAGACTATTGTAGACACTGATAAGACCTATGTCATGCTTGCATGTCCTATTTATCTCTTATAGTTTTTGGGTTATTTGCGTTTGAGTTTTTAAGTACCTCAATTTTGCATGTTCTGGGTGCAGTTTTTTCATATATAGTATTTCCCACCAATTTCGTTTGTTTTTTCTCTTGAAAATTACAGAACAAAATCTATTAAATAAAAGAAATTGAAGTCCATATCATTACCGAGTCCAAAAATGAACAAATTTAAATTTGAAAATTTCGAAATTTACATTTTTTTTTTGCTGAAAAAGTATCTATGATATTGTTTCTCTAAAATAAAATTTTCTTTAGCAACATATAAAAATTTTGCACTTTTCTGGAAGGTAATTTCATAGAGATGAATTCAAAGTTAATAAAAAGCCCAATAACTCAAATGGTCAAGGTACACATCCTCCCGAATTTGACCCATTTTATATGAAATTTTTGACTTTAGTCTATATTTTCTCAAATCCAAAAGAACGAATCTGCAAACAGAATGCGGTTTAAGAATCTATAATATATTGTTAAAAGTTTTCAGTCCACATCTGAGGGGCTTCGGAAAAATGTGGATTTTATAGACGAAAATGTGAAAAAAACCATTTTTAAAATTTTAGGCATTTTCTTGGGAAATGTTGGATTCCTTTTACAATAATCTTAAGGATTTTTTTCACTTTCCCACGAAAAAATCTACAACCACCGAAAATTTGGTTAAGATATCTTTAATAACAAAGATTTTTAGAGATTTAGAGTTTCTCAAAAAAAAAAAAAAAAAAAAAAAAAAAATAATTTAAAAAAAAAAATTTACTTTAACTGCAAAAATCAGAAAAAGTATAAACTCGTTTTTTTTTATCAAAATTACTTTGCTTAGCTGAAATCGATCATAAGTTACAGATTTGTTTCCCAAAAATTTCGTTTCTGCCCCACTGCGTAATGTTTTGGGAATAAAAATTTGGAAGAGTTTGGAGTGAAGTTTACCCCACAATTATTTTTTTTTCTTTCTAAAATTGTTTCGTTTAGTTCTCATATCGCAAAACTGGGATTAACATTTTAATTGTTAATTAAATGCCTCCATATCTAATGTAAATATCCAAAAAGAAATTGTTTAACGGACACTTCTTGTGAAGATAGGGTGGCGATTTTTATGAATGTCGTAATTTTTTAAAAGATTTTTTTCGTGAGTGAGATTTTGGGCATTTTGTTAAAAAGAAATGGGAATTTTTTTTCTACTTCCTTAGTGTTATAAACTATTTGTAGATCTTATGAGGGCCTACAATAAATATACAAAAATTTGAAGTAGGACGAGAAACAAAAATTTGTCAAGCGATTAAAATAATGTTTATGTCAGATGTACTCCACTTTGAGTCCTCTTAGCACAGGTCGGAGGGGTCTGTTGTATCACCTTTCAAACTGTAATTCAGTACTTACAGTTCTTCCACATAGACGGTCTTTGGCTTGTTATTCATGTTAATAATTATTTTTTGAACTTTAATATTACATTATGACAGGCGCTGATTCACGGGGAGGGAAAAAGGGAAATTTCCCTCCCAAAAATGAAAAATCTTAATGCAAAATTTCTAAATAAATTTAAGGAAATAGTTGTGAAAATCATTATATTTTCCTCCTCCAAAAGCATGAGCTAAATCCGCGCCTGCATTAGGAGTTATTTCATTTAATTTCTTTTCATAACTTTCATTTTATTTTATTTTTTCAGTGTTTCTTTTAATTTTCTGTCAACTTATTTCATTTGGAATTAATTCAGAGTCACATACTCAATTAACAATTTTTTCTAATGAATATTTAATTTAATTTTCCTTCACTTTCCGTATAAGTCACCTTCAATTTTTCACATACTTACCGCTAAACTTCTTGTAAATCCTAATAAACCAAATTTGGCAGCACTATAAACACAAAATACTGGTGATGGATCCAATCCTGTTACCGAATTAATATTAACAATCATACCACCACGACCACCTTCTTTACTTTTATCCATAAAAGGTAAAACCAGACTGACTATATTAATGGGCGTTATCAGATTAATATTTATAGTGGCATCTACATCTTGTTCCTTACACAAAGTAGAACCATTTATTAATAAATCTATATAATCCATTTGTATAATAACTTCATCAAAATAACGTTTCATTTCAGAACGACTCATAGTAAAAGAAAATTTCCAAAAAAAGATTTGTGTACGAGGATTTATAGCTTGAAGTTTGGCTATAGCATGAGGATTATCAATACTATGTAGTAAAGCTAATTTCTAAGAAATATTTATGTGTTAATTATGTTAATCATTATTGTTTTAATTATTTTTTTTTTTTAACTTACCGCTATATTACGTGTTAATAACACCTTACAGGTCTCAAAGGCCAGGCCCCCACAATCGGCTACATAAACCACATTTTTACCTTCTAAATCCATATTTAGTTTTTATTTTATTTCAATTTAATAAAGTTTTTCTATTTTTATTTTTTTAATGTTTTCGCTTTTGCAGCTTAATTTAAACTAATTTATTAATCAATTTATTATTTATAAAATGAACTTGAAATTATTTTATTTTAATTATCTTACAAATTAGTTATCGAAAGATAAGCTATATTATGTTATTTATCTTAAGCATATATTTAGATAGCTGTGACTAATTTGTTTTTATAAATAAATAGTTAATCCATATTTATTTTGTAATACAAAACGTAAATTCATTAATGGAATTTATTTGCCCAATTGGAAATTTGTTAAGTATAGATGATTGTTAATTGGAATTAACAAAAAATATGAAAAGGATAATCCAAATCATTGGAAAGGAAACTTTACGTAGAAAAATATATGGTTTTGATGATCATAATTAAAAAAACTGTTTAGAAAGCCAATCAAAATCATGAAAAATTAAATAGTATTTTGAAAAAAATATGGTTCTGGTGACCATAATCTAAGAGCAATATACTAATATATTTAAATATAAGTATGTTTGTAGATAAATATTTTTATGATTCCATTTTATAAATTTTCTATCATTTAATAATTCGGTTTAATAATATTAGTAACATTTTTACATATTAGTAACATTTCAGTTTTATCATGTTTTTTATTGAATTATTTTATTTATTATATTATAGAAATATTTAATCATATTTTAGAATAATTTTATCATAACATAGTTTAACTATATCATGTTATAATTCCAATAAGAAGTGCGCACGAAAAAACCCGTGCATGCTCTTGGACTTATAACTTATATTATATAAAGAAATCGTGATCACTGAATGGTAACCTGGTAATGGAAGACAATTCTTCAGGCTGTAGGATTACTTAGGTTATCATATTATACAAAGAAGTCATGATCTCTTAATGGTAACCTGGTAATGGAAGACAAATCTTCAGGTCGTAGAACTCAGGCAATAAAGAAAGGATTTTGAGAGAAATTCACCACATCTCTGGAACAAAAGTGTCACAAAATCTTATTTGTTTTGAATCTTAATTAAAAAATTTGAAGGGAAGTGTAGCCTGAAGTCTTATAAAGCAAAAAAAAAAAAAAATCTAATAGAAATGCAATCAAGCATTTGGAGGAAATAAATAACATGAAAGTTCTTCGAACGAATTTTTTTCGGAAATTTTGTTTTGGTATAATAGACGATGAAAGTAGCCAAGAATTCTATATAGCAGATACTAGAGGATTTATAGCAATAAAATTTCTTATATCAAAAAAATGAGTGTCTTTAGGAAAGCCATCATCCTTTCCTAATAAAATTCAGTATATCCCCTGTTTTCTGCCCCGTTACCGTTTTTCTTATTACAACAAAACAATGGAGTTGTAACAAAGAAATTGTAAGAGTTTGTAACGAAAAAGGCTAATCCATTAAATTGTCAGATATTCTGTGTAATTAAAAGATATTAGACTCTAGTCAAAAAAGAACATTAAAACCTCAGCATAAAATGAAACGAAGTTTAGAAATAAACGGACTTGTTCGAGCAAAAAATTGGACCAAAATCAATAAAACCTTTAATTAGAAAAATTCTGGAACACACAACAGTCATTAATAAAAATATCACTTTTCGAGTTGATTAACCCGGCGTTGCGCGGATTTTTTTGAATAATAATACAAAATTAAAATTATTTTCTTTTTTATGACAAATTCTTCTACAGTAAAGAATGTTTTAACATGACATTGAATCCGTTTTGACATGGAATCACTGACTTCGAAATTCTTTAAA
>MINK01191357.1:0-11682 GCA_001735545.1 Phormia regina | reverse complement strand
GAATCCTTGTCGGATGAATTTAGGACGGAACACATGGATCCATAAGAATCGACTGAAATTTGTTAGACAAACTATTTTTTATTATTAATAATTTTGTAAAGAAACACATTTCCCAGGGATTGCTATGAGGTATGTGAAAATAAAAAAAAAAATAGGATATAAGTATTCAAAAACATTATTATTAGTTTTAGTTACTAACCGTTTCTGATCATTTATAAGTAAGCCGCGGATTTTTTTTATATCATATCATGGGACAATCTCAAAACGATGAATAATTTGTTGAAGTTAATTTCAAACAATTCAATTTTTCGTCATTTAGCACATAGTTTTAAAAAATAGCCATTTAAAAAAGGGGCCAAAAAAGTACAACAGTTCTTATACTTTTTTTTTATTATAATCTTAAGTGATTTATTTGGGTTTCGAATTAGAGCAATTTTTAGTGATGAATTTGGATATTTTGTATGCTTTTTGGGTGACACTATTTAGGGTATTTTTTTAACATCGAAATGCTGTCATTAAGGAGGGAAAATATAGCTCCATCTTATTTTTTAAAATAACTTAAATTTATTTATATTTCAAGAAACTTTCTTTAAATTTATATTTCTTTTATATTCAGCTTTAATTTTAAACTTCGATCATATGTCTTTAAAAGTAAACGTCAACCAATTGACCATTTTTTTTTTTAAATCGAAATAGATTTTATTTGTTTTTTGGTAAATTTGTTTACTATCCAGATAACAACGTCTTGAAAGCACTAATAGGAGATAGTTTTTGGTAACATTATATATCCAAAAACTAGCTAGTATTTTTCGACACATATTTAGTGCGAAAAGTGTATAATAAATAGACCAAAATCGAAATAACATATTGAACATAATAAAAGGAGTAATTTTTCTGAAAGTGTATAAAACTCCAATTGCTGGCAGGACATAATCTAGTTTTCTCATATATATTATGGATACATATATAAACAAATAAAAATCGCACTTAGTTAACTACTATCATAAACATTATGTTGGTATTTAATTAAAAAAAAAAAAATAAAAAAAAAAACTTGCAGTTAACATAAATACAAATGTCTTACACATTCAAACATCTTACATTCAACATAAGTCGACTTATCAACATATACCTTCACAGAAGAAAGTCACCAATTTATATTTATATGAAAATAATTCATTCAATTAAAAACTTGCTCAAATTTTCATCTCTCACCAAAATGATTATATCAATTACTAAAAACAATAAAAATGCAAAACAAAAAAAATATTTTCAATTAATAAATTAATTAAATCAATCAAGTAGATGAATAAATGAATTAAAAATGTGTATACGAAATAAAATCATACTAAAATGTATATTTTATTGAAATTTTTCTTGAGTATATTTTTACATTTTGATAAAAATTTAAGCAAATGTGTTAATTGAACAAAAGACGGTAATAATTTTCTCTGAGTTTGTATACGATTTCAATTCAGATAATTCATTTCGGCTTAATCCCTGAATAATATTTTTATTTTCGAAAGTAAAATTTGTGATCTTCGAACAAATTAAAAAATTAAATTTGCAGACAAAAAAAAAATTAATAAAATTCATTCGAAAACGATTCAAAATTTAACGTTTTTCTTACTCTGATTTTTATCAACGACTGGTTATGTTCAAGTTCTAAATATAAAATAATAAATAACTTCCTGTTGGTTTTTAAGGAAATTACTATTATTTTCTAGAATTAATCTAATTAAAGATTTTATTGTTCTTCGGTTAATTTTAAGCTACGTTCCATTTAATAATGTGTTTTAATGTCCTTTAAATTATTTTTAACTTGAACATGATATCTTTCAATTTCATGGAATTATGGATAATACGATGAATTATCCTCTTTCGGTACAAACACTTACAATTTCTTTGTTTCCGCACGATTTTTTGTTGTTGTAATAAGAAGAAGCGGGTACAGCCCAGAAAATAGCGAATACAACATATTTTCTTAGGAAAGGGAGAAATATTTTTCCATTTTAAGAAAAACTAGTTTTGCTAATAATATGTAATTAAGCACACTGCCAGTGAGCATAATCCAGTTAAAAGTATCATTTATTTTTCACACATCAGAAATTATAAGCCCAAAATCATGTACAGATTTTTTCATGTGCAGTCCTTATGTATGTATATTGAATATAAATATAAAACAAAAAATAATTATAGAGACTAACTAGTAAATAATGTTAAGTATTAATTTACAAATTTCATTCAAGTAAACAATAATTTTGCATAAAATTAATTTCATGTTTTCCACATTGGGGTAGAAAAGGGATTTTTGTTATATGTTTATAAATAGGGGTTAAATGCGCCGAATAAAATGTTTAATTCAGAGTCTAATAATAAACACTTTAGTGATCATTTTGATTATTTTAATGCATTTTTATTAGTTTATTTTAGCAGAATAATATAGTCCATCTTTCTGCCTATACATTGGAGTTAAATATGTTGAAGTGATGCTTAATTCAGAGAAATGTGAGTTTAATATTTTAATATTTATACTAGGCATTTATATTTATCGAAAAGAAAAAATATATATTTTATTATATACATGTTTTTAAAATTCCGATGTCTATCCCTCCCATTTATTAATTTTGGCAAATTTATAGTTGCATTTTAAATTTGTGCTTTACCATACTTTATATTTAAAACACAATATACTGATTTTTTTTTTTTTAATTTATGTTTTTACACTTTTTCCGAAATGCTCTTGAATATTTTAATATATATAAATACATAATTTTGTATATATTTTTAATCACTATCCAACTTTCTTTTACAAAAAGTTAATTAATCACTACTTTTGACACATTTTACTCCAAAGAGAATCGGTTAGGGAGACTAAGATCAGTCATATTTTAAAACAGTCATATCTTTTTACTAAAAAAAAAAGTACTATACAAAATTAAACCTTTTCAGAACACTACCCGATCCCGTTAAGATAAATTAATGAAATTTGGTATGTAGTCTTTTTTAGTAATTGTGTTGCTAAGCTATTTTAGTTACCAAGATATCGCGTGTTTTTATTATTTGACATCCCTTTAATCCTACTTCATTGAAGGATAAAAAAATCTATAGAAAAAAATATGAAAAAGTTTTACATTTTCAGGTTTTCTTTAGCAGATTAAAAGACTTTTGAAGAATATTTATGTTCCATTCTTCAGACAACCGGAAAGACGTAGCAATAAATTATCTATTTTTATTTGTCATCATTCAGTAGATTTTACTACGTTTCAGATAATTACCAGTGCTTATAATCAATAAGGTTTTATGACATCACAAAATTCATTAAAATACATATAAGCAGGTAGCGTGTTTTTCTTAATTATTTTCTATCAGTTTTAACAAATATTACCTTAACAATTTCATAGTTTTTCAAGGCGCCACCTTGTGTAATGAAGATAAATCGCACTACTTCTAATTGACCATAAATGCGTTTGCGCAACATAAATTTTTGGAAGCATGGTGTTCCTATCTCATTAAATTATTTAAGAAAAAATGAATATATTATAATTTTTTGATGTCTTTGTTATTATTTGAAAAATGACATTTAAAAATTTTATTTTAAAAAAATCACAAATTTAAGCATTCATGAGTATTAATTCGAACAAAAAAAAGTTATTTATATTTTGCAAAAAATTTCGACTGCACCGCTTCATTCTAGGAAATTATTATCATTATTAAAGAAACTTTGGGAACTATTTATGTGAAATTTATAAATTGGCCAATATATATTCCAGATAAGTACTAATATTAATGAGAACTAACAAATAAATTCGTAATTTAATAAGACAATATATTACCTTTCCTTGGCTTTATTTTTTTGGGGCATTAAGTCTTTTCTGAACTCTTTTATAGACTAATTTAGCATTTTTTTCAACATTGTTCGCGATCAGCGATCTATTACAAAAATAATTTAATAATAATTTTTCTGGTTTCTAAAATATTATTATATTTTTAACATCATAGCATAGTAAAAATAATTATCTAAGTATTTCGTATACCTGATGATATACATATAATATGTCTATTTAATCATGCCATATGTTTTGATATTTTCAAAACATAAACAAGTCATGTGTATTGCTATACTGACAGGCAGACATATTTATGGACAGTTGAAATATATGAAAAAAAGAAAAATTATATATAAAGAGACATTTGAGAGACAGTAAGAATATATATAAAAATAAACATATTTTATTAAAATAATGGATACTTTAAAAAGCTTGATTCTATATTATTTTACTGACATATAGACAGTTTCAATTTAGAATGATTATATAAATGTATTACTATGTATTACATGCATACACTTACATTTTTAATAACTTTTATAAAATGGGTTTAATTTAAATATAAAGAAAAATTATATATCTTCAAAAAGATATAAAATAAATTAAAATCCTTGCTAAAATAAAATAATCCAAGACTCTATTAATTTAACTTAAATTTTCATTCATATAGCAGCTATAATCGTAGAATTTTTATACGTGCATAAGTTTGTGCATGACATATGGACAATTCTTCAATTATTTGTTTATTATTTTATTATATAAGAATCCTTTTGTTTTAATTTTATTTTTCACTTATTTTTATGTTCCATTCCAAACCACATATAAAAATGCAATTTATTATAATAAAATGAACAAAGTATAAAAATGCAACCATATAATATTGTACATTAAGATTTAATGATGCCACATACTACATTCTCTTTTCCACTTTTATTACAAAGCCGCAACACGTAGATGTATGCTAACGTTAGGTAAAAATGTTTCTGGAATAGAAAATAATAATAATAGTTAAAAGTAATAAAAATAATATTAAATAGACATAATGTAAATCATTGAGGGAATTATACGTAATGGCTATGTAAGTCGTAACAATTTCTGATTTCTAAAAATTTAAATATTTATCAGTTTTATATAATAGAAGTATTATTAAGTATTATGGCATAAAAGTTATAATGAACAAATAATTATAAGGAGTGCGATCGAAAAAATCTTAACATATATAAAATTCAATAACTTGGAAACGGTTAATTATAGAGTTTTCGTTTTTTTTTTTATAATATACTACAGATCATAAAATAAATAAAGTTTTTATTCTTCTAAATGCTATTTATGAACACATTTTCTGTTGAAGGCACTCTCTTGCTGGAGTCTGGCGATCTCCTTTTAAATTCTTAAATTTTTTGAAACATCTCTTTGGTTCCCTTGTCACAAAAGTACAATATCTCTTCACTGGTGTAAGTTAAAGATAATTTATAAATTTCTCCCCGAACCATGTATCATATCAATGATCGAATTCTCCTGATACTATTTAATAACATTGAAAGCAGTCTGACAGCAGATATTTAACTCTTTGGCCATTTATTTGTAGGACCAATTTAGATTTTTTTGAAATTGTTTAATAATTTATAGCACGTACTGACAAATTTTTCAAAGATATCTATATAAAAATCTTAATTATTACTAAGATATTGTCTAACAGATGTGCCATATATTAATAAGCGCCAAAATAATTTTATAGATATTAAAAAAAAAAATAATTTTTCTTACATTAGGAACAGTATTGTAAAAAAATCGCCAACAATTAAAATAAAGAAAATAAAAAGCACCCAATTTCAAAACAATTTCGAATCGGGGAAAAAACCAAAAATACATAAAAAGAAAAAATATCGCTTCAACGAGGTAAAAACACCAAAATGAAAAAAATCGTTGATCGGAAAATAATATCAGCAGAAAATTATAAAATGAAACTACAATGGACACCTTGTGTTTTTAATATTTTGTCTATATAGGAGGTGGGCGGACCGATCATATTTTTTGGTTTCGAGTCTACATTGCTCCTTGTACTGTTTGTACAAAATTTCATTTACATTTCACCTTATATGGGAGGATCGTGGTAAAGTGAGCGTTTATATTCCAAGTTCATATCGATCTTCGAACTATCCGCACAGAATTTATTTATCGTACATGGGAGGTGGGATCTCGGCCCTTTTTGGTTTCCAAATTTATATCAACCCTCGAACTATACGTGTAAAATTTCGTTATCATGAGATATCAGCAGAAAATTGACTTAGAAGTAAAGGGTGATTCCAGTACTTTGCCCATAACCTTTTTGTTTCAAACATTATATAAGAGAAATATTTAGGACAAATTTCGTCTGCCTACGTTTACCCATTCGAGCGCTATCCCGCTTTCAACAGATGGACGGACATAGCTAGATCAACTCAGAATCGAGCAAGGAGGCAGGTGGGTACTTATGCGATTATTTAAATATATTACACACGGTATAATATAATGTGGGTATAAAAACAAAATAACAAAAAGATCTCAATAAGAAATCGTTTAAATTGAAAAAAAAAATCAATTTAGAATTTAAAGGCATTTTAGACACAAATGCTTCGTGCAATAAGTAATTTATTCTTTAATGTTTAGAACTTAAACATAACAGTCATTGATAAAAATATCATTTTAAAAAAATTCACATATTGGATTTGTTTCTATATAGTATCGGTATTTTTAAGGAAGAATAGCCTTTCTTTGAGTGGAAAGTTTTTATTTATTTATTTTTTTCTCCGGAAAGTGTAAAAACATTATAAAAATTGAAAAGGATTGGAGCCCTAATTTATTTTCATGCTGGTTTGATAAATACTTACAAATACATAACTATTTAAGCACCAAATTGTTAAATACATACAAACAATATCTAATAGTTTCTAGCAGTGTTGCCAGGATTTGAGAAAAAAGAAGCTAAATTGGACTTTAAAAAAGGTCAGGAAAGGCTAAATATCCCAAAAAATAAAGCCGGAAAAAAGGTAATATATTGTTTCATTAAAAAACATATTTATTTCTTAATTCTCACTAGTTTTTGGTATTTCTTGAAGATATTTTGTGAATTTATAAATTCAACATAAATAATCTCTAAGGATAATACAGTTTTTTAAAAAATATTTATAATTTAAAAATAAAAAATGCTATGAAAAAAGCTAGAAGCTAAAACGAAAATTTTGAAGCTGAAATCAAAACAAAAAGGCTAGATTTAGACTTAAGAAGGCTAAACTCGTTACTAGTGTTATATCTGAAATCCGAGTAAAAACTCTTAATGAAAGATCCATAGCATTTTATTACACACTTTCAGATATCTTAAAAACAATAGGAAACTACCATAGAGTTAAAAGAACCGGTTTAGAACAGGCACTTAGGGCTAGTGACCGGTCTCAGTTCTGGAACTTTATAAGAGGGGAGCATGTCACTTTTACATGGGGTTGTCATTGGGGTGGCTAATTAGCCCCTTGAGACCAGTCACAGGATATGTCACAGTACTGGTTCAAAAGGACAGGTTCAGTATCGATTAATGTAATAAAAATTTGATAAGAATTCAGTAATTATTTACTTTTTAAAAATTGTTTATTATTTTTTATTAAAATGTATATTTATTTTATTTTTTAATTTTTTGTCAACCCATGCTCATCTAACGTTAACCACTCAGCCACTGATCCTTATTTTACGCAAGTTGCCAATTGCGCACTTAACAAACATGTTTCAAATTGGTACTCAACAGGTATTGAGGAACCGGTTCATTACTGCAATTGGCACAAATTTCCCGCAGGTTATAGTCTTTCATGATAAATACATTTTTTAAATATCAAAACCAAATAAATTATTTAATAAAATATAATTTAAAAACAAATAGAATTTTTTTGGAATAATGGGTGAATGGGTACAAGAGTAAAATATTTTTTCTAATAATTTTTATTGTCTTTGAAATTATTAATCTATACATTTTAGTATGCATAACAAGTTTTATACCTTAATGATTACTTAAAAAAAATATATCTATCCACATTTATAGAAAGAGTTTTATATATGATTTTAAAACAATTTATATTCATTAGAATTCCTTTAGTAACAGAAAAGAAAACAAAAGGCATATATATGTATGCAAGTGCTCTCTTCTATGTGCCATAAAGATTTATTTATTTTTTTTAACATATACAGCAATAGTGTGATGAAATATATATGTATGTGTAGAAAAAAAAAACATATTAGCTTTAAATATAAAAACCTTTAGACCACCACCCAATTGTATGAACCAATATTCAATATTCATATAAATTGTTAGTTTTTCTACGTTTTGTATAGTTTCTCTGTGTGCCATAGATTTCTATCTGCATTTTCCAATCAAAATTTATGCACAAGGCTTTGACACCACCAATATCAACAGTTTTCACATGAATCCATAAATATTACAAATATTCATTCATGGTGTCTGTATATAAAAAGAGAATAAGAAAAAAAATTTAAAACAGAAATCCTATTTCCACAATTGAGAATTGTCCAGTGGTTGCTTGTTATTGTTGTTCCGTTCTCTAGTTATTTGTGAAAAGGGTAGTGGAAGTGGTGGTGGTTGTGGTGTGGTCATGTTAAGCCATGTTAAATTTTATTTAAGCCGTTATGCCAATATTCAAATAGCAATATTTCTTTTTTATTTTTTTCTTGGCTGAGCTGTTGGAAAACGTAAAAAAATATTTCAATTCATGACATAAATAAATATTTTTTTTAAATATTTTTTTTCCTTTTTATAAGATTTCTTCATTTATAACTGTTAGGAAATTTATAATTTAAAAATTTATTTAATTAAAATTCATACTGACATTTATGGCAATATATATGTGTATGTCTACGAAATATATACATAAAAGGTTTTTTTTTATAAAAATAAAAAATAGTCTATAACAATTTTAAGCAATTAATTTATTTTAAGATTTATTTAGATATTTACATTTTCTTAAATTTATTACAAATTCAATTGGCTGTAAATTTCATATTATATTTAAAGAAAAATTTACTTTTATACCTTGACCTTTCAACATTAATTTATTTTAGTTTTAAATTTGATTTGTTCACACCCAATTGCCAAACGAATTAAAGCCATATTTTTTAAAATAAAAAGGTTAAAACAGTTTTTTTTTTGTGGAAATGGTATTTTGTATGAATTTCCTAAATTTTAAACTTAGAAAAAAAATAATATAAAAGGAATGCATACAAACCATAAAATAAAAACAAAAAAATCCTTTTAACCCTTATATTTTTCTACACAAAATACTTACAATACGTATATTATTTAACATCTAAAGGGCAACTGTGCGTAAATACTTTGGTAATATACGTGAACGCAATAAATGTCAAAAAATGTTTAATATACTAGTACAAATTTTCTAATTTTCATTTTCTAGCCTTACTCAAAGCCAGCTAAATGGAAAATGTAAAAAAGAACACATTGCAAGAAAAAAAGGTTTAACAGAGACATTAAGGATCCATTAAACCCTTAAATAGTAACCAATAAACAACACTAGCAGCTACCAAAAAACGCAAATTCTTGCAAAAATAAAAATATAAAAAAAGAACAACTACCAACTAAATGTAATGGAAATATGTATTAAGAACACAATAATATAACAAAAAAGTAACAAAACGGAAAAATAATTTACCCTTTAGCCTAATACAGCATTCAATAATACATACATACATACAATTATAGAATTTGAAACAGACAAACTATGTATTTAGAACAGCCAGTATCACTTTAATATAAATACTAAACGTTAAAACATATGAAAATTACTATATAAAAAATAAACTTATTTACAACAACATCAATAACTTTAATAGAAACAAAAACTGTTATTTGAATTGAAACTAAATTTATAGAAAAAAGTCACGTTTGACCCATACACATGAAAACATTTACATTTTGGTTTTTTCTCTTTATAAGAGTATAGTGTAAGTGTAAATGAGAGTTGTATAAGGAAAGTGTTGTGAGAAAAATCTCCTTGATTCCCAGAAATTTCTTTCAAAAATATTAATTCTCAAATTTTAAGCAATATTTAATAAAAATTTAAATATTTTTTCCTACAATCAGGTAGCAATGTAATAAAGATCATCTGGAGATCAGGAAACAATTTTCAAAAATGAGACTTTAGTTCTTGCACTCAAAATTTCATATCTCTCCAGAAATTTTATGAGTGCAATAGGAGTCGATAGGCATAACAGCCAATTTAAATTTTAATCCACAAATTTCACGAAAAAAAAAATAGAAATGTATAGGCAGTCACCATTGGGAATATGATAACCTACAATATTAGGAAGAAGTCATATATTAGACTTGTAAGCAATTACTTGGTGTAAGTTATCTCAACAGATAACTTACATAACCAAAGTCTTTAAATTATACAAAATTAAAACAAAAATTTCAACGTTAATTTATTTTCATAAAAGAATATAAAAAATAAATTTATTTTGTTTTAGCTCTGTGATCTCTAAAATATAAATATTCAAGCAAAAAAAAGCACTTAAAAAGAAATGTAAAAGCGTTGATTTTAATAATGTGTTGTCACTGCAGTTTTTAACTTTAACTCGTTCTATAACTTAACTTTCTATAACTTTAACTTTTTCTATAAATGACAACTCCTTTTTGTGGTCCTTCTTATTAATTCTGTTAATTGTTTCTCATAAATTATTTCCGCCCACTACCCGATTCTATTGAGATAACTTTAGAACAAAGTTTATTTTTGTGATCACAAAGAAGAAGATATTTTCCAATCCGTAATACAGACCCAGAAAATTTTTCTAAATACCATTTTAAAATTTTTAAGCTCAAACTTAAATCTAGTTGCCCTTACAATACACCCATAGCATAAAAGCAGTTTTTCAGAAAGGAGATTTAAAAATCCTTCCGAAACGAGCATTGATACGTTTTTCGCAACAGTATCGTTTTAGGTGAACCATGTATACAATAATTAAAGTAACTGATCCGAAAACGCAAAAGCATTCGGAAATGGTTTAAAAGATAAAGAAATACTTAAAAAAAATTGTGAAATTTAAATCTTTTCGGAAATTAGCCTGCTAAAAAATATATACATTCATAGTGGTTAAAGTTCTCTTTCGGAAGCATTTGGCATAAATCATGGAAATCATGGAATTCTGCTCCTGTTGAAATACCACTGCGTTTTTTTTTATTAACAGGTAATATACTTATTTATGAAATGAACTTCAATGAAATTGTACAGAAATTTCATTATCCAAAAATTATTCAAGGAATTTAAAATTGTCCCATTTTTTGAAAATTATACAGAAATCGCAACACTGATTGATACTAAAACATTTAAATCAATGCATTTGCCTCAGGTAGATTCTATTGACATATTTTAATGTGCCCTGTGGAAAATTTGTGACAATTGCAGTAATGAAATGGTCCATCAGTACCAGCTGAGTATCAATCGACATCTAACTCGTCACCAACATTCCAATGGAGAACCAGTTGATACAAACACACGCACTATTTAACAATTGAGAGTCTATTTATAACATCGATAGAGGGAAAAGGACTAATACAAAACATGTCATGGGATTGGTCCAAAGTGACAGGGACCGTTTCTAGTTATAACACATTGTATGATTTAGACCTGTCCCTTTAACATGGCGTCGGCCTAGGAGCGAGAAATTCACCTTTTTTAACCAGTTTTTGGATAGGTCACAGAACGAACACCAAAGGGCATATTCAGCAGTGTTGCCAGTTTAGCCTTTTTGAGGCTAAATCTAGCCTTTTTATTTTGCATTTAGCTTCAAAATTTTCGTT
>MINK01191356.1:0-25256 GCA_001735545.1 Phormia regina | reverse complement strand
AAATTAATCGATAAATTAAATTTTCTCTAAAAAATTTGTAGATAAATCGAATTTTCTCTAAAAAATGTATCGATAAATTAAATTTTCTTTAGAAATTTTATTGTTAAATTAAATTTTTTGAAGAAAATTTAACGATAAATTGAATTTTTTGAAGAAAGTTTATCGATAAATTAAATCTTTCGAGAAAATTTCGATATATAAAATTTTCTATAGAAAATTTATTGTTCAATTAAATTTTCTTAAGAAAATTTATCGAAAAATTAAATTTTTTAAGAATATTTATCGAAAAATTAAATTTTTACTAAAAATTTTATTGTTAAATTAAATTTTTTGAAGAAAGTTTATCGATAAATTAAATTTTTTGAAGAAACTTTATCGATAAGTTAAATCTATTGAGAAAATTTGATTAAATTAAATTTTCTCTAGAAAATTTAACTTTAAATTATATTTTTTCTAGGAAATTTATCGATAAATTAATTTTTTTCTAAAAAATTTACCTTTAAATTAAATTTTTTTCTAGAAAATTTATCGATAACTTAAATTTTCTCTAAAAAATTTATCGATAACTTTAATTTTCTCTAGAAAATTTATTGTTAAATTAAATTTTTTGAAGAAAACTTAACGATAAAATTGCCTTTTTTTGAGAAATTATTGATAAAATTATAATCTCTGAAAAAATTTATCGATAAATTAAAATTTTCTCTAGAAATTTAATTTTCGATAAATTAAATTTTCTCTAAAAATTTATCGATAATTAAATTTCTCTAAAAATTTATCGACAATTTTAATTTCTTTAAAAAAATTAATCGACAAACTTAAATTTTAAGAAAATTCGATTAATATAATCTACTATAAGTAATATATAGATAAATTGAATTAATTGTTAGAAAATTTTTCGAATAAATTGATTTCTTTAGCAAAAATTGAGTTTTTATTTATGAAATTTATCGATGATTTATAGGTTTTCTATAGAAATTTTTCGAATTACCTTTTCTTCTGAAAACTTATCGACACTTGTTTTATCATATTTTTTCTATAGACAATTGTGATTTTCTTTAAAAATTTATTTCTATTGAAGATATTTAATAGTTATTTTTAATTTTTTATAAAATTTATCGCCGTATTTATTGCTGATTTTATAATTTTTTCCCTTGTTAAAAAAAAGATTTAACGCATTTCGAATTTTTTAAAAAAGTTTTTTAGATTTTTTTGAATTCCAAAAAGGTTGAAGTAATAATGATTTCATATTTTTAAATTTCTATAGAAAATAATGAAAATTAAATTTTTGTAGTTAAATTTATGAATATTTAATTTTTTCCTAGAAATTTATTTTTTATTTATCAAAAAAATCGATAATTTTTTGGTTTTCTGTAAATTATCGAAATTTTTTAATTTTATTTAAAAATTTGTTGATATTTTAAATTTATTTAAAATTTATTCTGGATAATTTTATTTTATACACACATTTTTTTATTTACAACCAAAAAATTTTCGCTTTTTTAAGAAAAATTATTTAAAATGGTTTTTTTATTTGTTAAAATTGAAATGTTATTATATTTGTTTTTTTGTCTCTTCTCTTGTTTTTGGTTTTTTTAATGTTCTTAATTCCATGTTATATTTTTTTTTTTTAATTTCCTGTTTTAATATTTATTACCCATTTAGGAAACTCCCGTAGTTTTTTTTATTAGTTTAAGTATGCTTTAAATATTTGATATGTGGCGTTTCTCATTCACTGTTTGTGGTTGCTGCTTTGTTGTGTTTTCTGGTTTTGTCGTACTCTTTAAGTGGAATTTTATTTTCTTCATCTGGTTACTCCCTTGGGCCTTGGCATAGTTATTTTTATTTTGACAGTAGTTGGATAGTAAAGTGGGTGTGGGTGTTGTTATTTCTTGTTTTGTTTATCAAAAACAAGAAAATAGAAATTCAATATTTCAGTAGTACCTACACTTTTTTTGTTGTGTCTTTTGGTAAATTAAGAGATTATTCATTGGTTAGTGTTTTAACAGTTTTAATATATTTTAATTTTTTGAGTTAACATATTTAGTTAAAATTTCTGATATGGTTTGTTGTTTTTTTTCATTAGTATAATTTCTTTGTGTATATGTTTTGTTCTTTTTTACTCGGTTTTGTATTTTTTTTATTAAAAAGTATGTAGTTGGTTTTGCGTTTTTCTTAAACTTCATTTCAGTTAATTTTTGTCTTCTAAGTTAATACCGTTTTTTTATGTTATGGAGTAGATTTTGCTACACGTCTTTTGGTTATCTCCTGTTAAGTTTAGTTTTTGTCTCTGGTGCTCGTTCCGTTTATGGTTAATTAATGAGATGATTGTTTGTATGATCTTTTGTATTGTAATTCTGTGATATATTTACAAATATTTATCACACACTTGCTTTGTAATTGAGAGAGATAGAGAGAGGGAGTAGAAAAAAATAAAATACCATTTACACAATTGTATTGGGAAGAAGGGGGAAGTAATTGTGTTTTTTACTATAGACACTTGTTTTTTCCTTTTTAGTTGTTGTTGTTGTGTTTTTTTTATATTGTTGTTTTAAGTGGTTGTAATCAATTAGGGTTGCTATTGCGTTTGATGTTAGTTATTTGAATTCTTATTGATAACAATTAGCTAAATAATAGAAAATTTTGAAAATTTCATAAAAGAATGAAGAAATAATCATAAAATTATTTTTTCAAATAAAAAAATATATATTTTTTTTAATAAATAAATTTTACTTTTTAAACATGACATAGTTTTCAAAAAAAAAAAATTGCTCCTTTTTTTTCAGAAATTACTTTTTTGAAATACCAAAAAGTACTTTTCTTTTTAGTCAAAATATATTTTCTCCAACACTTCCATGATAAAAAAGTTTATCAAAAAGATATTATCTAGGGGGAATTTTATTGGTTCTGCTAATAACTAAAAATGAGCGACTCACCAGATTTTAGTGTAAATAGTGTTACATATTTCATATCACATTTTACTGCTCAACCTCCGCCTTCTTAAATAAACATATTATTTTCATATACAACTAATACTAAAACTTATCATCCCCTCTAACAACATAATATCATATGCTTTTTTTCCAAATCCCCCCCTTGCATTCAATCTACGTTTCTGTCTAGTTGGTTTAACTTAGACAAGTAATTCATTCATTCCTACACTTACTAACGTCTCTACCCCCATTTCGCATTCAACACTTAAATAAAATGATATTATTGGTTGGTATGATACATTATTTACACTTGTACTACCCTTCGCTCTAAAATTTATAGTTACAAGGAAATCGTATAAAATAAATCAAACTTTTAGGCCTTTTGGATTGTTTTATTACTAGTTTTTTTAAAGGATTTTTATCTTCTATTCTTTTTTCATATTATTGTTTTATTTTCTTTCATTTTTCTCTCTAATAACAGATAATTGTCAAAGTTTTTGTAAAAGTTTGTATTTTATTTTTTAGTACTTTAATTTTATTTTCTAATTTTACTTTACTTTGATTACTTGTTAGATTTTGTAAAAGGAAATGTGTAACGGTAAATGGTCATTGAACTTTTGACATATTTATAGGGATTGTAGAAAAGTTTTCACAGGTCTGTTTTTCTTTTTTTGTCATTTATTTTATGACAGGATTTAAATAAAATTAGATAAAAGTATTATTAATCAAAAATAATTGTTGATAATTTCAAATAATTTTTTTTTTTTTTTTAAATTTTTAAAATTAGTCGATAATTTTATTAAAATAATTTTGAATTATTTTTAAAAATTTAATTTTGTTAATTTTATAAAAATTCCTATTAGAAAATAGATCAATAATTTCACTTTAATAATTTAAGTTATTGATATATTTTTTATAAAGGATATCGTGTTGTTGTCGACATTTCCTATTATTTTTTTTTTAAATTTTCGTAGAATTTTTTTAATACAATAGTTGAAATCAATCTTAATTGGGGAATTTTTCTTTAAAAAAGCGAAATAATTCTTTAAATAATTTTAAAATAAAGTTATCGTAAATTTTCTTACAGTTTGTATTGATAAAATTGTCTTTAACCATTATAGTAATCAATAATAATTCTACTTTAAATAATAGATTTAAGAAAAAATGATTTATTGAATAAATTATCTTTAATAATAATATTATTGATAAGAATTTCTATTTAAAAATTAAAGATCTCTCTATCAAAAAATTATCGTTAAAAGTTAATCGATAATATTTTTAAAAAAATGATATCGTTTATTAGGCCATAAATTTTCGTTCAATGAATTTATGTTATAGTAAATATTCTTTAAGAAACTTGTTATCTAACAATTTTCTTAAAAAAGATTTATGTTACGATAAAATTTTTCCAAAAGTTGTGTTTTTTCTATACAGAATCTTATTAAACTAAAATTAATGATATTTTTTTCCCACCATGACAGTAATGATAATTTTAAAAAAATGTCATCGATAAGGTTTCTTAAATAAATTTTAGTTATCGATATATTTTTCTTACATTTTCGCTGAATTTAATTTAATTATTAATTAGTCAAAACGTTTGCTTATTCATTAAAACGTTAACGCCGTATATAACGAAAATTAGCCGTCTGCTAACTAGCAACCCGATTAAGACTTAGCCCGAGTTCATATTATATACACTTATTATCTGCCAGATAAAGCTTAAAAATTCAACTCTGAAAGGTGATGCATTGAACTATTTACAAAAAAATCACTCTGAGTATTTGTTGACTTTATATTTAAGCTTTATTCTTCAAATTGTAAAATGTTTCAAATCTAATTGCTTAAGAGTTTGCATAATTTTTAAATATTTATTTATTTTTCCCACAAAAACTTTCATAATATGTTTCATGTTTATTCAAATTTACTTTGACACAAATAGCTCTTGTTTAAGACTTAGCAAGTCTATGGTCGTTCGTTGCATACGTTTCGCGAGTGGATAAGAAATACATATAAATAACTCGTATGTTTAAATCATGTTAAATTTTGGTTATAAATAACAGCTGGTGTTTTTTAATCACGATATTTTTCGAAACTCATCTGCGAGCTGCTCTGCGTCTTATTGCTCTATGCTTACAACAAATATAAGATTAAATATATAATTTTAAAAAATATTTAAAACCATTGCAAGTGGGTTTAGGCTGTATTTCAATCTTAAATAAGGATTCTGCTTGTTTCTATTTATCTTTAACAATAGGAAATGAAGGTCCTTGGATATTATCAATTTTTTTTATATACAGGGTTTGCTTGCGGTTATTAGATTCAAAGTATCTTTATTTGGAATCTTTGAATTTTTTTTTCACATTTGAAGCTGAGGCCGTCCATATTTGGATACCATAAGCAACCATATTGGTTTATGATTGAGTTAATGCTAACTGTTTGCAGTCCAGACTTATTTAAATTTCTATCAATTAGCCAGTTAATGTGGAAGTGAAGTTTCAACTTCATTTGGGTTAATTTTTTTATCTACAGTGTCGGTATATAATTAGCTCACCTTAAGTAAATATTTTTAAAGTATTTATTTTCTTTTAATACACAAACTTTTCAAAGCATATTTTATTAGAGTCATATGTTTTGGTATATTATAGTATAATAGACTATAATTTGGCTAATCGGGCTATTTAGATTTAACGGAGCTGGACTATATAGAGCAGATCTAGAGCGGGACATGTCAGCAGACTAGAATAAAGTCAATGACGGTCGGACACTATCCTTGGCTGAACAACGGATTACGTCGGAACAACGATTGACTTTGGTGCTACCCGTTTTGGCATTGCCTAAGCGGGACTCTGGGTGGAGTAGATAAGCTTATGGAGGGTGTGCGGTCTTTTACGGAGGCTCGAAGATGGAAGTTGGCACTGTGCAGGTGTTTACTTTTGGGAATGATTCAAGACGAAGTTATAAACTGTCTGAGTTGTAGTGTCTTTCAGCGGAGATCTTGGTCATTTATAAGGCTCTAGGCTTGATTGAGGGGAATGTTGACGAGTGGTCCTGAGATACTATCCTATGTGGATTAGTCAGGCCGTGTTATTGGCACTGAATTAGTCTGTTTGTTAGATCCACATTAGTACTTGAAGATGCAGGAAGGAAATTGGAGAAGGTTAATGAATTCTATAATGATTAACTCTGTTGGGTTCCTTGGTATTGTGACTTCATGGCAACGAAATAGACGATGAGCTATTTCCGCAATGGCTCGGAGCTGGGAATAGGTTTTTTCATAGAGTCATTTGTTAAGATTCCAATGGTCTTGCTTCTTAGGGCCTTCAGGAAAGACCTCTTGACAACCGAATGGAGCATGGAATGCTAGATCGGACAGCAAAGTTTCTAGAGCGCTTTGGCCTAACTCTGAAACGGCAAAAAATAACCTGTTCAAAGCATCTTCCGAGGCATGAGTCATAGCCAATCTTAGAGTTTAAATAGGCATGGTTACTGGTCATATTCTCCTAGGAACCATGATGAGTAAGTGGGACTATTGGCACATCAGATTTCTGCAGAACGTGCGATGATGTTGAGGAGCTAAGAGACAGTGGAGCACATACTATGTCAACTGGTGTAGGCTTTCAGCGAAATTAAGGTTAAAGGGTTTGTGCACACACTAGTCAGCCACGATCTAGGTGAGGTTTAATAATAAAGGACTTGTTTAACCTCAATAGGGTTTGTAATGGGAAATAAAGTGGTTAGGAACAATCACAATGATTGTTTTTGGTTTAGGTTGACATCTTCTTCTTTTTTTCTCAATATTAATAGCTATCTATTTTATCTATTTCTATCTGGTCTTCCAAAGGGAACATGGGCCGTTTGGCCTCTGGTGAAGGGTGAATACGCCACCCTTTCTAAACCTTACCTATAGTCTAATATACATATAACATGAAATCAAACATTTAAATTTCATTGCAAAAAATAAATGTTTTTTCATAAAAAGGTCCAAACCTTCTCATGGACAACTATTAAGCTCACAAACTTTAGATAACTCCATAGTAATAAGCAACATTAAAATTTTTCAATATTTTTTTGGCATAACACTTTGGTTTTATTATGTTTCCAATCTTCGTGGCACACATTCTACAATGGATAGACATCTAGTATCAGGAATCGGTTCCAAGTGCCTTTAAACGGCTACCCATAATTCAGATGAATTTCTTGGCTGTTATATAAAACGTACACCCGCTTCACAATCGTTCAGAGGTTGTTCAATGGGATTAAGTTCCGGACTCTGAAGCTGGCAAGGCGTTTCACCAACGGACTATACATTCAAAAAACGTTTTACTAGTATGTGAAAGTGTGCTTCGGTCGTTGTATGCATAAAATCTATGAAACGCACAGTGTTTCCTCCGCAAACGGTATCATATATTTGCTGAAGTAATGTTCCCTTTTACTGATGCCTGCATCCATTATTCCCACGATCTTAACGATTGGACCTATCTGCCATGAAAAGCACCAACAACACTATTATGGAAGCCCCTAAATGCTTAATGTTTTTAGGGTATGAATGTGGATTAACTCCTGCTTTAGTAGGACGCCATACATTTTTCTTTTCATCTGATTCGATTGGTATTTTGGAATTCATCAACTCCAAAATACAATTTCCGAATGGATTAAGCTTGGTTTAATGGCTTTCCAAAGTTTAGACGAGATCTAATATTTTTCTTGGAGACGTGTGGCTTGTGCTGTGCGGATACAGGCAATTAAACCATTTTTCATTTATCTGCAGATGAATAGATTTGCTAGCTATGGATTACTCATGTTCTTTCAGTACATCTTTCTGATACTCTGATAATGATATAAAACGATTGTTTCTTCGCATAACTGTAATTAAAAGATCTTTCAGCTGTTAAGTCTCCTAGGTCTCTTTTTTATTCTGGCAACAGCTCCAAGTTTTATATTTGTCAATGATATGTTAAGGATTTCTTACCATTTTCTTGATCCACTCCAATTTCTAGCTATTCAGAACTTTTTTATTGGCGATTTTTCATGCTAAGTGTAATCTTACGAATTCTGGTGTAACGATGATGTTTGCCCATTTTAAGAAAGTATTGTATTAAAAAAAAAAGAAATACTTTAAAATATTTCTTAAGAGTGGGCTAATTTACTGACCGGATATGTATATGCGATTTCTAAGTTTTAAGACGTCGACTAGAACATACCAAGGTATTTTGCTTCTGTTTCTTGGGTTAATCTGGATTATTTATCAGGATGTTCGAAATTTCGAAATTATGTTCGAAAAATTCGCAAATTATGTTGAAAAATTCGAAATTGAAAAATATAATCAAATATTTCTTAAACCAATTTTAATTAACCAACCATAGAAACTAATGTTAATTTGTTCCACTAAATCAAATAATTTACAGAATTAGTCGAAATATTTCTTGTTAATCTATTTCTTATAAATGACGTTTTTTTCAATTATTCATTGAACTTCTCCCTTATTTTTTTTTTTGTTTAATTATTTGCGAAACATTTTCTTTAATTTTTATTATTGTTCTGGGTTGACTACATTTATTTAAAAACAAACATGACTTACAGTCAGTCTGTATAGAGGGTGAGTCAATTATCCAGCACGAACTATAAAAAATGTATGATTAATTTAAAAATTTAACAAAAAAATCGCAGACTTTAGTTAATTTTGTAAATAATTTAATTACACAATAAATAAACTCAATTACAACAATAAAAAAAAGTATCATTTATGAACAAATAAAATAATAAATAATCTGTAAAGTTTACTTATATAGTACATTATGCAATACAATTTTGATAAAAGAAAATTCCAATTTATTGTAACTTTATAAAGCAATGACCTTTAAATATCAAAAATGCATTGAAAAACTTTTTTTTTTGTTAAGGAAACTTGGGGTGCAAATAATAAAAAAAAAAAAAAATAAAACTAAAAAAGAAGAAAACTACATTCAATGAAATTTTCCTTATTTAATTTTATATATTGAAGAGAGTAAATATTTTATACTAATAAAAGAGAGTATAAGAGTTTTTAGTTAATGATTTTCCTTGGTTTGGTTAGGAGAGCAAAAATGAGCGAGTTTTTTTTTTTGTTTGTGCAAATGTTAGACTTACATAAATGTTAATGACCCAGATTTTCTTTTTTTTTCTGCTTAATTCAGTTAACAAATTTCAAACAAAATTATTATTACATAATTAATGATTGTTTGTAAAAGTAAAATGTATTATTAGTTACTAAAGACCAAGAGGAATTAAAAAAACAAAACTGAAAAAAAAAAATTCAAGGAAAAAAAAAAAATAATACAAATGTATATTAAAAATTAGTAATTGTTAACAGAAACCATTTTTTGCTATATATTAAGCTTATTTGAAAATTTCGAAATTAAGTTCGAAAAATTGTTTAATTGAAAAAATTTCCAAATTTTCTTTAAAAAACTTAATTTTAAGAAAAAAAATCTGCGTTTACCATTTTTATAATTTTCAAAAAATTCGTAATTAAGTTTGAAAATTTCGAAATTAGAAAAAATATGTGTGTGAAGATAAATTTGAATTTAACTAGCAGAGACAAAAAACATTTTTTTAACATAAAAAAATTTGCAGTTAACAGCGCAATGTTAAGCATTTAACAGTCGAAGCAATTCATGATGGCATATTCAAAGGGAAAATTGAAGGAATAAGACCCATGTCTACATAAAATTATACATAGGATTAGTACACCAAGATGTTTCTAAAAGAACTGACGTATATATAAGTCTTAAATAACTCTAGAATTTAAACAAATTCCAATTGAAAAAATTTATTTTTTGATAACATTTATCATATGGAATTTTATTCCAATGTTCATTACTCGAAGTGGGTGAATAGTTCGCATATCCCACTACATAGAAATGGTAGCCAAGAGAGTTCTCTTTAGAACCCTTCTAATGAAATATGTGACATGATTTCGGAATTTCAGAAAATCATGAACAAAAAAATAAAAATTATATTGAACAATTTCTTGAGAGGATTAATGGTAATTTTTGCAGTTACGTGAATGCTTCACATATGACACTATATAGAAATGTTAGTCTAAGGGGTCTCTAATAGAATGGCATAAATCAAATTTTCGAAATAATTTCAGAGCTTAAATAAATAAAATTTTAAAAAATGTATTTTTCATGAAAATGTCTATAATGGACACTTATTTCAATGGCCATTATTTGAATTGGGTGAATGGTTCGCACATCCCACTATATGGAAACGGTAGCCTAAGTAATCTTTTTTCGATCTCTTATAGTGGAATGTCTGAAATAATTTTGGAATTTCAAAAAATGTTGAACAAAAAAATTTTTTTTTTTTTTCGAAAAATTCTGGAGGGGATTAATGGTCATTTTTGGAGTTGAGTGAATGGTTCGCATATGACACTATATAGAAATGTTAGTCCAAGTTCTCGAAAAATTTCCGAAATTATTTCCGAAACTTTTAAAATTAACTTAAAAAAATTTTGAAATTCTGGGGTTTCGAATTTAAGTTCGAAAAATTTCGAGATTTAAAAAAGTATCAAAAATCATTTTAAATTAACAACTTTAATTGCAGACGTATACTTTTGTATTTTAAATTAATTTGTCTGTTATTTTAGGCATGTTCGAAAATTTCAAAATTCTAAAAACTGACAAAGTTTAATTAAAATTAATAAATTTGACTTGAAATGCACTCTATTGTAGTTTAAATGAATTATTTGTGTTACTTTATGTATGTATGTAAGTTTCGAAATTAAGTTCGAAAAATTTAGGAATTCAAAAAAAATTTAAAATTCATTTAAAATTAATAAATTTTAATGCAAATACATTCTTTTGATTATTAAATAAATTTTTCTGCTATTTTATTCGTATAAGAAAATTTCGAATTTAAGTTCGAAAATATTTTTAAAGTTTCGAAATTGAAAAAATAACTAATTTCATTTAAAAATAATTATTTAACTGCAAAGGTATTCATTTTTATTGTAAAATATTGTTTTTTGCTCTTTGAACAATGTTCGAATTTAACTTCGAAAATTTTTTTAAAATTTTAAAATATAATTTTAATTAAAAATTTATTATTTTGGATTTTAAATTAATTTTTATCTTACTTAAGTTGTTTAAAAAAAAATCCAAATTTAAGTTTGAAAATTTTTCAACCAAAAAGTCCCCCTTTGAGAATTCTTTCCAACATCAAAAGATACCATTGGACGAACAAATAGTACCAAAAAATCCCTCCTCTTGATTTCTTACTCATAGGATCTTTAAGTACCACGAATATCACTCTTGTGAATTCTTATCCACATAGGACTACATTTACTTAATCTTATGTTTCTTAGCTTAATGTAATTGAAAATTCATTATTAAGTTAAAAAAAAATGGAATTTAACGCCTTTACCCCTTTTTTGGTACTTTTTTTCACCCATCGATGTATCAAAAATTGTAATCCATTAAAGTTCTAAATTGTAGTAGTATCCCATATTAAAATCCTCATGAGAATATTTCCATAAATATAAAAAAATGTTTTATAAAAAAAAGTACCAAAAATAGGTACGATTTTTACCCCTTAAACGTTTGAATTTCTAAAAAGTACCGAATTTGTATTTTTCATTTTTTGATGAAGTTATGAATACGACATATATTTTATCTGTATGTTGATTGGTTTCAAAGATACGTATGGTGCTAAAAAAAAGTACCAAAATACAGTTTTTATCCGTTTTCTACCTAAAACGGCTGATTTTCATAAAAGTACCTGACACTTGTCCAATTATTTTTTAAATGAATAACGATAACTATACAACTTTTTTACCCCCTAAACATTCGAATTTCCAAAAATCCCGTCTTGGTGGATCTATATGGAGAGAGGCCTACCTACGTTTTGAATTTTGTCTCTCTAGCTTCAGCCCTTTGGGCTGTGGGATGTTGAATAAGTCAGTCGGTAACGTTACTCTTTTAAATATATATAGATTTTAAATTAAATTCTTTACTATTTTTGTTATGGTTCAAATCAACTTGTTGTGCTATTTTAAACATTTTCGAAATTTTACGAAATGAAAAAAAATCACCACCAGTATTTATTTGGGTACCAAAACAACTTTTTTAGATGCTGACTTTTTTACGTATAAAAGAAAAAATCTTTGTCTCGATTGAGATTTGAATCCTTGTATCACAATACTGTTTATGTTTGATAGTCTGACGTCTTACACCATAGTCGACTTACATTTTTATGTGGCAAGAAGTGGTTTTCATAAAGGGAAATAAAATAACGTTTGCCTTTTAATCTCAGACTAATTCTTTTATTAAAAAAAAAATTTCTCAGCTTTTGAGCTATTTTTTTGTTAACATTTTGTAGTTTCTGTAATGAATTGTTTCCACATTAACTTTACAATTGTAGTAATATTCAAGTTACACTAATACACTAATTATGGCTCTTACACTAATATTCTCTCATATGTAACATATTTGCAAACTCAGTTTGTGCGCAAACAAAAAATAAAAACAAAAATTCAACTCTATAAGAATTTAAAAAGTACATATATATTCAACACTCTAATGTATGTGCTACACTTCAAATTAAGGCCACAGCTGTTTCTTTAGTTAAATCCATATTTACAAAATACCATCATTAAAATTGTTTGAGAAAAAAAAAAAAAAATTAAAATTTACGAAGAAAATAAAATATTTTTGTTTTAGTTTAATATATTTGAACTTAAAAGCAAAGTATATTTGTTAGTGCAGAAATTCAATTTCTTTTTCTAAAATTGTGGCCTTTTTTTACACACCATTATTTTTACGAATACACACACAAACACAATCCTTACATATTTTCGATGTCTAAAAATATGTAGTGAATAGAAAATCTTTCTACACCTACTTTTGTATTAATATTTTTTTTTTCTCAAAGTTTTATTTTGAACGTTTCGTTTTCATCTTTTTCTGCAAAAAAAAAAATAAGTTCGATTTGTAAAAGATCTGTTGTTTCACACCCAAAAGTATGCAACACATATTGTATTACACACATTTGTGTGCAGCCCAAATATATACTTTCATACAAAAAATGCAACAAACACACATACAAGCACAGCTTCAATTGTTCTCATCATCACCGTCATCAGCATCTTTTTGACGGTGCAAAACTTTTTTCTTCCCTATTTTAAGGTTCTTGTTTTTTTCCAGATTTCCAATTTACAAATACAACTGCACAGCTGACACTGACATTAGCAAACACATTAAAGCTATAGTTTTTTTTTTCCCACCTCACTCTCCCTTCTCTTTTTTATGTATCTTTCTGTTTGTGATATTTTTCTCTATGTTCTTTATTTGGCAATATGGCAATAAAGTTTTTGTTTGTGTCGTTTTGTTTTAGTTGTTTTGGAAAAAATGAAAAAGAATTTTCAAAAAATATGTTTTTCAAATTATCACGTTTGCATTGGGGAACTGGAAAAAAAGGAATGAATGAAATAAAAGTAAATTGTGTTGATTTTGAATGTTTGTGAAATGTTCAGGTGCTTTTTGTTTTAAAGCTTCATTTGGTGAAAATGTATTTGTTTGGCTTAGATTTTGGTATGAATGACATAAAGATTTGGGTTTTCTAATGAGAAATTTTTCACAGGAAATTTAAATTAGAAAGCTGATTGCTGATTACAATTTAAAAAGGATTTATGTTTAAAGAAGAGAAGAAGTGAAATTATTTGAAGGTGGAATTATTATTAAATTGTTAAATATTTGTTATGGCCAATATACTATGTGAAATATGTTTTCTATAAAAAATTTCATTTTAATTTCAGTCTTTATATATAAATTCTTCTTCAAGATTGGAAGGCAATGTACTTCTTACTATTACTGAATATATCTTCACTATCGAGTATAAATTTGACACTTATCCCTCGATTTTAAAAGTTATCTACCCCATCATATTGTGCATTTCGGTATATAAGAAACGAGAATTATGTTTTCTACTTTTAAATTTAAACGACATTTTTGGTTACCATAAATAATATGAACTTTGGGACAAAATCTTTCTAGCTGTTACTTCACAGATTAATCTGGTGATTTACCTGTCGTAGGTCCTTTTATGTTAACTCCACTCAGTGTTATGGTTTGGGCAGCGTTTTCTGCAGTTAATATCGAAAATTAAGTAAAAAAAAAATAATTAAAGTACAAATGAATTTTTTTTGTAAGCGATATTTCAAGTGAAGTCTTAACTAATTTAATACACAAATTTATAGCCCCCTAAAAATTTTCTTCTTTAATTTTTACCTTTTTTTTAAAAAAGTAGTGTGCGTTTTATGTTCCTACATAAAACCCTCTTCCGAAAATCACTTTAACGTTCATAAATCCCATTCGAATGTCTTATAGATATTATAATTAATTGTTTAAAAACAAATACACAAATTTGGTATCAAATTTTATAAAGATCGATCTGTAATTTCCTTTAAATATAAATCTTTGTAGCAAATTTTATAAAGATCGGTCACAATTGATTAAAGCTTTTATATGAAACCCTCTTCGTATAATAATATCTTTTAAGTACATAAATTCCATTCAAATGTCAAGTTGCTATTTACATACATTAAGTTTCATATAATTAAAAACTACGGTGCTTATTTTTATAATAATTGGTTTATACTTTACCGTAACTCTCATATAAGGCCTACGTCGGGAAATCAGTTTAAAGTACAGAATTCCATAAAAATATTAGTATCAGCAATATATGCGTAATTCATATATTTGATTTATAATAATATGTTTCACATTTAATGCATTTATCAGACCATAATAAGCCACAGATCCCATAAAATATTTTTACAAAAGTTATGAAGTGCACAATGGTCAAGCTCAATCATATGGTACCCAAATACGGTTGGGCTTCGATGTATAACATTGAAAAAGGAATGAAGTATGTTAAATGAAATCTATTGTTGTTTTTAAAAAAAATATATATTTTATTTAATATACAAATTCCTTGCTTTAACGAAAACATTAATGGAAATTAAACAAACAAAAAAATTCAATGTTTTTATGTATATTACGTTAAAACCATTAAAATTTTAATTCATTACATAAAATAATTAAAACACTTTATTGATTTAATGTATTAGTTTCCTAATTCGAAGTTTGCTGAATTTAGGTTTTCACAATAAACTTGTTAGTTGCGTTTATGATTTATATTAAAACCAAAAATTTATGTTTTTTTCTTGTAAAAAGTTGTATACAGAGATTCAATATATAATTCATTGACTCAACGTAACCATACTTTGATTTAAATCATAAAAAGAAGCTGTATTCAACGAACCAGTACATTAAATGAATTATTTTTATACCCTACACCACCATAGGTGGTTGTTGCAAATATTGCAACGCAGAGAAAAAATCTTCATACACCCTTTAAGTATACCATTCTACTCAGAATCATACACCATTTAGCCACGTCCGTCTGGTTGGCTGTCCTATAAAACTTGTACGCAAAGTACAAGTCGCAATTTTAGAGAAATTTTGATGAAAATTGGTACGTATGATTTCTTTGGTACAAGGACGAAGCCTATTTTACCCAGCCCCCATACAAATGTTCTCCCTTAATAAAGTTTTAACACTCAAAAATACTTTAAAAATTTAAATATTTTAATGAAATTTAACACATTATGGACCGAAGATTGGTAAATAATTGGAAATAGTTCCCTCTTTCGAAAATCACTTTAAAGTGCATAAAACTCATAAAAAATGTTAATATTAATTTAATATTCGACAAATATAATATTTATATAAGTATACCTAATTGCCCATAACTCCCATATAAGACATAATTTCGGGAATCACCAAAAAGTACATAACTACATGTGAATCTTAGTATCGACCTAATATTCTGTAATTGTAATATTTTATTTTCCACTTAATACAAGTATAGGCTCCTTCCTGAATTTTTGGTACACAAAGGCAATGGTCTAGGGTGTCATATGGTCGGGCTTGACCTACTATACCTTCTTCTCCCGTTTAAACTGCATTGTTTTCTAACTGGGAAAAAATTAAAGCTATGTTCACTCTTATTAAATATTTAACCAAAAAAAAAATCGCTTGACTTTTTATCCGAGAATGGTTCCGTGTCAAAACGGACGAAAATAATTCCACTTTTTGGTAAAAAATATGGCGGTTTAAAAAACAAACAAAACTTTACAACTTTAGTTTCTAATAACTATATACATAATTTCTTCGAATTAACTACACTTTTCTAAAATTAAATATTTCTTATATTACTTTTTACTAAGGTCAATAGTTATTGAGATATTATTATTACTTTTTTTTTTTTTTAATAGCAGATTCTCCTTCTGTCCACGGAGCAGCTACAAACTTGTGCTCCTCTAAATTTAAATACACCTCAGAAATAATTGTGTAAATGTTCGTTGAAATATACTTAAATGTTCCACAGTTGCATATAATTACTTAAAAAAATATAGAATGCAGCAGCACACATTTACTACAGAAATTAAGGAAAACGTGCAAATTTCGCTGAATTGGGCTCAAGTTTTAGTTAGTTTTTAAACGATTGTGTAAAGTCTTAATGCAAGTATTTGGTGTCATTTAAAAAATTATTACTTAAAAAATAAAAATAATAAACTACTCAAACTAAATGTTTTTATTAAATTTATAAAAAAAACGAAAAAATTGAATATATATTATTATTTAAAAATAATAATATTTCAACTTGAATAAAATCTACATTAATTAAGCTTTAATTGTGAAATTTTAGTATAAAATAAAAAAAAAATGTCCTTAAAAGAAAATATTAAATAGATACCCAATTTGTACTCCGAAATGCCCAAAAACCCCAGTTCGGGAAAAGCTTGCTTCAAAAATTCACATTTTTCATTGAAATGGTCACCATGTCGTTATAAGGGGTCTCCGTTAAAAAATGCTTTTTGGTTGTATACCTTACATATAGAGCCAAAAAATTAAAATAATTTTAAGTCAATTTGCGATTCGAGAATATGACAGAAAAAGAAAACAATATTTTCCAAAATTGACGAAATTTGTATTGGACTTGTGAGCAGACTTTTGTTTCAAACTCCTCCGGATTTACTGTGCAGGCATTTATATTAAGATTTGTTTTGAAAATATTAAAAATATGATAAAGCTCAGAACAACTAAACTAAAACTAAACTAAAAAAGTAAATTTTTTATAGTTCCATTTTTAGATTAAAATAACTTTTTAAAGGATTCATATTTTCATATGATTCTAGCAGCAATAGTATTTTGAATTTTGTGGAAAATCTGCCAATTATTTTACAAAAAATTCTAGGGGCAATATTAAGCTTTCCAAGTTAAATAAACTTATAAAATGAGGTAAAAATTTATTTGGACCTGAATATCACTTACACTAAAAGATTATTTTTTGTAGAGATTTACAAGGACTATCTATTTATAAAATTTCTTGTCTGTCATATCATAAATGAAATTTTGGCGATTTGTTAAAAAAAAACATACCCGAGAAGGACAACTTTGGAGGGCCACTCTCTTCCCTCCTAATTGTCAAGAGACCTGTACTCCTCCAAATTAAATTGAAAACACCTCAGGTCTGACCATGTGAAATGTTATTGTGATACCTTTAACGGTTCTTTAGTTACTGAATTATTTCCAAAAAAAAGCGAACCACTGCGATTGAATGAATCAAAACTAATTTTAATAAGATTTTTTGATAATTTTTTAAATAAAATCAGACAAGTAGTTTCGGATTTATGCTTCAAAATATAGTGTAACCAGCTTCATTTCACAAATCGCAATTTATTCCGAAAACTAGAGCAAATTCAAGAAAATATCGTGCATACGAATTCACCAAGCAAACCCGTGACGCAGAGTTTGTGTTTCTCTGAATAATTCGTCAATTAAAACATTTTAGCTTATCAAATAAAAACGAATAATTATAGCACATCTTTTACTTTCCTAGATCTCTGTTATCGTGATTTTTAAGCAGCCAAAAAAATTTAAAAACCCCAAAAAACTAGAAATGGTCATAAAAAATATTCTTTAAATTGAAATGTAATCTTGGCAAACAAGTGGCTGCCAAACAACAATAAAATGTCTGGAAAAATTGTTAAAATATAAAGAAACAAACGCATAAAAATATAAAGTAATAGAAGAAACGAAAAAAAGTGCAATTCAAAATTCATAGAATTTTTTTTTTTTTTCGACAGCAATAAAAACTAGGAATTCATATTTGTGTATAATATGTAGTGATATGTTTTCTTAAACAATAAAAAAATAAATATTAGTAGAAATTCTTAGTTGCAATACTTTTTTATTCTTCTGCTTTACAGAAATATGGTGTCTAAAATTTTCAGTTGGCTGACTATCGTCTGTTTGTCTGTCTGTCTGTCTGTCTGTCTGTCTGTCTGTCTGTCTGTCTGTCTATCTGTTGTAAATTGTTTCCCAGCAATAACTACATGCTGCTATTACAGCCAAAGTTTGTTTGTTTATATTACAATTTTATTCACCAACATTCATGACAAACATTATAAAAACAACAAGCAAACAAACAATACTCTACAATTTAGCCAAAGACAATGTTAAAACGGTGAAAAAAAGGATATAGTTTTTTTTTTTGTTCAGTCTATTGATGCAAATACAAATGCGTGTGTAATGCATTGATATTAGTAATAGTATGTCTGTGTTTGTCTGTTGTGTGTTTTTAAGTGTATTATAAACAACATGTTAAGCAGACAAATGTTTTTTTTTTTTTTCACATACATCTATAAGTGTTTGTCTGTGTGTGTTTGATAGTGTGTAAAACCTTCACTTCCGTTTTGTTACGGAAGTTGGCTGGCATTTCAATGATGATGGCTGCTTTGCTGCTGTTTGCCTGCATTTCAATTTAGCTGGAGTGCAGAGTAAAAAAAAATATGGTAAAGAAAACATATGCTAGAATATCAATTTGTATTTCATGCACTATGGGATAAAGTAAAAAATGAATTAAGCAATAAGCATATTATAAGAAATGGCAAATGTCCAATTATAATTCATTTGAATATTTTTATTTTAAAAATAAAATTTTTGTTTGAATAAGTTCGAATATATTCCCTATTTCGTATATTTTATTGGTACCATAGTACCCTGCTAAATGTTTATATTTCTCTTTACATATGTATGTATTTATGTCTCTAACTGCATAACCAACATTGGTGTATGAGTATGTGTATACATTAGTATACAACTGTTTATCTTTTACGTTAATGGTGGCATCATGTCTATTTCTATTGCCACTAGATTTCAGTTTTTTTTCTATCTTATGTTGTTTCAATTTCAACTCTCAACCATTTCATGTCTTGATGCTTCAATTCAATTTAATTTCTATTTCTATATTTTCGTTGTCAGTGTCAGGGCGAAACACAACAATCAACATGCGAAGACAGTAATACCAGAATACAGGAGATAAGCAAACATATAGAGAATAATATGATGCCATAATAGTTGTATAAGTGTATGTATGTGTGTGTATTTAAAAATATTATATACGATTTCCACTTGAACTTTTACAACTTCCTTGTGGCTATAACACATAAACACTAGCACAAGCATATTAAAGATTCAACACAAATATACATAAAAAACATACACATACATATAAATATAACATACACATAAATATAACATACATATATGAAAATAAGATTATTGCAACAAAACAAACAGAAAAAAGTGCAAGGAAATTGTAAACATGAGCATTGCCAACGACTATAGCAGCAAAAAAAAAATAATAAAAAATTGTACCAAACAAAAAACAAACAAATGTAAAATTGTTAAAAGTCTTAATAATTGTTGAAAATCTATCGTTGTTGTTGCTACTGTTACTGGTGGCTGTGAATTTTTTTGTTGTAACAGTTGATGTTGCAATTGTTTTACTTCTTCGTATCAAATGCACGCCTTAACTTTTAATCGTTTTCTTATTATGCCATTTTTTCTATTATTAAATATTTTTTTGTTATTTGTTTATATGTGTAGGTAACTTGTTTTTTTTTTAAGATTACGAAGGTAACATGAAAAGTTTTATGGGAGATACGGATTGCAGATATGAGTCCAAACTGCCACAAAATGTTGATTATTTTCAAAAAGTGTCCAAAAAGCGGATTTAAAAATAAAAAGTCGCCGAAAATGAGGACTTTTTTGAAAAATGGGTTAATTGCTTTAAAATCTACTAAACTCCTTAAAAATAGTTTATTTGTTAACAAAAAGTTGTTTCAAGTAAAACTACAGAATTGAATTGTACTAATAACTAAATATTTTACAATTGTTTTACAACAATTTGTATTATTGCAAAAATAAAAATTTATTCACAAAAATAGTTAACATATAATTAAAAATTGTAATTATAATTAAAAAAAAAATTATAATTAAATTAATTTATTTGTTGAAATTAATATATAATCGGTTGATTTATTTCAAACAACTTAGTTTGTCGTCATTTTGAGACTGCATGCTAGCCTTAAAAAGTTGCCATTTGAAAAAGGTCCCAAAAAACAGCCAGGTGGTTGAAAAAGGGGCAAATGATGACTAAAGTCGCAAAACGGTAGCGGTAAATATTTGAAAAAAAAATTATTATTAATAGAAAATGTAATAAGGCTTATATGAGATATATCATTGCGTCTTTTTTCACCCCTTTTATACCCTTCACCATTCATAATTCCTATAATACTCATCTAAGACCCCGTGGAAGTCTTTTGCTACATTTGCTTCTATCGTACGCGTTCCCAGATGACGAATCGGGGGGATTGGTTATATGGTACATGATTTATGAACACTATTGAATGATGAATTCTGGCTCATTGCATGAGATATATATATATATATATATATATATATCATGTATATTATCTCCGATCTTGGAGCCTCATAACTTCTTGTGGACCAAATAAATGTTGCGCACTTTAAGCACAAGATGGTAAGCAGCAGTGCTGAGGACCTGAATGATTAGTTGGTGCATAAACAAACTAACAGCGAACGACTCCTCACCAATGCCTAAGACATGGATTGGTTGTAACTGTAGCACGCCGTCACTGCGTGAGATGGCCCTTCACTTTACTGGCATACTTGTGGGACAAAATAGACAATTTGTCATAGGACTGAAAAGAAAGCGAATACGGATGATGATAATATGATGATAGGGGTGCAGCTGATAAACTTGAGGATCTTATCTCGGCTGAAGATGAACACGAGATCGAAGCGATCTGTCTTTTTTCATTTATTTAATGGTAGCTTTGCATTGTTTTTACTGTTTTTGTGAGTCTTACAAAATAGCAAAAAAACTGAATCATTTTTTTTTTTAACAAATTTGATTTTTTTAACAAAAATCCGCTTTTTTGTAGATTTTTTCGCTAGCAGAATAAATTTAATCGGAATTTGAGATATCGACTAAAACGCATTTTTGGTTTTAATAATGGTTTAATGAGCTTCGGAATTCGTTTTTAAAAAAATGCGTTACAAATACTTTTTTTTTAATTTTTGTCTTTTTATTCATAATCAATAGAATTACACACAAACAAACATTTATGTTAGACATTGTATAATGGCGTAAAATCAAATATTTTTGGAAATAAATGTGTAACTTGCAGTCGACCGATTAAATTTACGCGAAATTTGGTATAGGGGTAGCAGAGGTATGTACAATTAAATTTGGAACAGGAAATATTAATCTCTCGTTCAATTTCAAATATATTTTCATAAGCCCTGATAATATCTATAAACGAACATTTGGAGTTATTTGCGTTTGAATGTTTAAGTACCTCAATTTCGCATGTTCTTGGTTCAGTTTTCTTTTAATATATGTCCCCGTATTTCCGACCAATTTTATTATTATTATTTTTTTTTTTTTTTTTAAATAATCTATTAAATAAAAACATTTAAGTCAAACTAAATGGCCAAACGAAATGCAATTCAGGAATCTATAACAAGTTGATTTCATTGCAGAAATCCAAAAAAGTATAAACTTAATTTTTTCAATTAAATTTCAATGCTTAGTTGATATTATTCTTCGTTGTATAGAAAAAGACTGAAGTCAATATCTTCTATAGAAATGAAACTACACCACTTTATAACACACTGTTTCAAAAATTCCCCTTTTGCCGATTTTTTATTAACGATTTTATCAAAGATTCGGGCACTTTTTTCACAAAATATTTGTGTTGTATTGACACATATGAATATGAATGTTCTTCCATTAAATACCTGTATAATGTATCAGTTAATTAGAATATAATATTTCTTACATCCAGGTGAAATAAAAAGTACCAAAAAGGGAATAAAATAGGGAAATTAAATTTTATTCAAATTAAAAAGTGTCTTTTATTATATTAAACATGAATTTAATCACATGAAATCCTAAATGAATGTGAATTCCTAAAAAAGGATTTCGTGGTACATTTTTTTTTCAATGGTACTTTTTTAATTTTCCATATTATTCAACCTAGAAACATAAAATTAAAAATATGTGATAATAAGTCAATAAGAATCCTTTGACACTTTGTTGTACTTTTTTTTTCTTCTAATGGAAGTTTTTGAAATTTCTATTATACTGAAAATAGAAACGTACATTTTAAAATATATGGCCCTAACTTAATGAATATCCAAGAAATATGATCTAAGATATTTTTTATATTTCTAATGGTACTTTTTCAAATTTCTATAATATTGAAACTAGAAACATAAAATTAGAAATATATGATTCTAAGTGTATAAAAATCTATAATTGGATGGCTTATTATATACTTCAAATGGTACTTTCCTAATTTTCTATAATATTGAACCTAGAAAAAATGACCTAATGATATATGATCCTAAGTGAATGAGAATTCAGAAAACATAATTTGTGGAACATTTTTGTTCTTTAGGAATTTCCTAAAATATTAAAGCTGGAAACATAAAACATAAAAATCCCAAGTGAATTAAAATCCAAAATACAGGGGGCTTTGTGGTACATGTAGAAAGGAATTCAAGAGAAGGACTTTCTTTACGTTTATTTAAAGGTTCTTTTTAAATTTTCTGTAATACTCACGAAATTAAAAAAAAAATTGGTCTTAAGTGAATGAATACCCATAAAAAGTACTTTTCGTTATTTGCTTTTTGGTAATTATAAATAACTTTCAACCACGAAATTAATTATATGGTTCTATTTTTAGAAGTCCTATTACAAAGCTATTACAAATAATATTAAAAAATGTATAGCTAAAAGGTTTCACTTAACACAATTAAAGTATAGTTGGATTTTATTAAAAAAAAAACACCGCTAACGGAACAGGTATACTGTTCGTATCTATAAAATTGACCCAGTTCAATTATAACTTTTTTTATAAAGACGAAAACAATTCTCAACCGGCCACCATATGTATACTTTAAAACATCTTCTTAAGCAAATAGTTTTTCATTTTGAAGATTGTGGTTATATATATTTGTACTGCAGCAGTTGTTTCAATTTTATACTGGTAATTGTTTATTTCTGTATTTGTATCTCACTGTACAAGTATATGTGTATGTATATAAGTGTTTATGCGCCGCAAGATGTATTATTTGGTGTCCTTTACCACATTTATTTGTGTCGTTGACATCTGCTTATTTACTCACTTTTTTTAAATCTTTTGTCTTCTGGCTTGTTTGTGCATATAATGACACATACTCACAAGAATATTCCTGTATATGATTGTGTATATTAAACACATTATAAAGGATAATGCAAAGGGATATGTGTATTTGATTTAATGTACAAAATGAAGTATTTAAGTAACAAAAATTATTAATTTTATACATAATGTGAGACAAATCTAATTAAAAAAAATAAATAAATAAATAAATAAATAAATAAAAATAAATAAATAAATAAATAAATAAATAAATAAAAACTTAAATATTTTTTTCCAAAATCTCTTTTCATTTTCTTCTCAATAACACCTCTTTTGAACAATTCCTTTATATATCATTGAATTTATTGAGATATCTGTTCTTTTATAAGTATGTGTATGTACACATCTGTGTATATTTCTTTATAAACTTTTATTTCATTTGCGGTTTTTGTGGTCTCATATAAATTCGATTCACTTTATTTCTGTCTTTCAACAAACAATAGATCTCAATTTACTATAATATAAATTTATCCATTTTATGTCTGTAATTGCATCATTTGCTACCTACACATAACTAGTCTGTGGAGAGGTGGTAATCAATATAAATTTTTCACAAGTTCATCAATATATTCATTAAACTTATTCTTAAATAAGTAAGTGAATTTCTTATTACATTTAATAAAGAATTTTAAATAAGAAAATATTTATAAAGAATTTTTAAATACTTGGTATCATTAGTTTAGTTGTGATATGTATGTGTTTAGTTTGGTGGTTTTTCCAAAGATGTTTATAGAATAATAGATTAATGCATTTGAGATTTTAAATTAAAGTTGTGGAAATTTTGTAATATTTTAAGTAATTAAAAATAGAAAATTAGTTAAATATGCTCTTAAAAAACGTCTATTTGAATTGAAATTTAAAAAAGAATTTCTGAGGTTTCCAAGGCTCCTAATTGGAAAAATCATAAATTTCTTAATCACTTTTTTACTTGTTCATTTCACTCAAATATAGATACAGCAAACCAAGTCCTATAAGTTATGATAGGTACTAATTTTTCTATTTTTAGCCACAATAGTTCTTTTTTTAAATATTGGAATATAAATTTTCTCGAATAATTAATCGAATAATATAGAAAATTAATCGAATAAAAATTTAAAAATTAATTCGAAATTAACATTTTAAAAAGTAATTCAATAATCGAATTAAAATCTTCTAAAAAATTAATTGAATACAAATTTTCTAAAAAAAAATAATAATTGAATAAAAATTTTCGTAAAAAAAATTCTGTAAGAAAAATATGTAAGAAATTAATTGGATAAAAAATATCTTTAAAAATTATTCGAATAACTATTGTGTATATAAAATCTAATAAATTTTTTCTACGAAAAAATTTAAAAATTTTATATAAAAATTTAATTTTATAAACATTTTCTATGGGATAAAATTCGAATAAAAATTGTTCAAAAAAGTTATATGTGTCGAATATTAAATTAATATTAACATTTTTATGGCATTTATGCACATTAAAGTGACTTTCGTAAGAGTGTTTCATATGGGAGCTATGGTATATTATGGACCAATCTTGATGAAATTTGGTATTATGCTTATTTTATGTTAAATTTCAATAAAATATTTCAATTTTTAAGGTATGTTTGAGTGTTAAATCTCAATTCCGGGAGAACATTTGTATGGGGGCTAGGTGAAATAATGGGCCGATCATG
>MINK01191354.1:11792-28151 GCA_001735545.1 Phormia regina | reverse complement strand
TTTTCGGAAGCTTTATGCAATTAATTAAGCAATATGTTGCTTCCGTCAGTTGTATTGCACTTAAATCAGTAAAATTTTTTGCTGGGTACTTTAGTGATTCACTATACATATACATTTTAGATGTACATTAGAGTGTCCTGATGAGAAGTATTTATGAGTATTGATGAGTACCCCCGCGGGAAATTTGTATGAATTGCAGTAATAAATCGGTCTCTCGGTACAAATTAAATACCAATTGACACCTAACTCGTCACCAAAGTTCCAATTGAGAACTGGTTGACACAAACACACTAACTATTATCAGTTGAGAGTCAATTTATAACATGCTTGTTGAGTGCGCAATCAGCAACTGGCGCGAATTAACTATCAGTGACTGAGTGGTTAACGTTGACGATTATAAAGTAACCTACTTCAGGGTTGGAAGTTAATGATTACATTTTCAATTAAATTACTTAACAACTAATTGTAATTTAATATTTTCAATTACAAATGCAAGTGATTGTAATTAATATTTTTTCAATTATAATTACAGTAATTTTAATTCACTATTTTCATTTAAAATGTTATTGGAAATAATTGTAATTAATTACCATTTTAAATTCTTATAAAATTAATTTTATCAAAATGCTGTTAGCAAAATTCAACATACAGTTTTTATTGCAGGTAACTTTGCTTTTAAATGCCTTACAATCATTATTAATTTAAAAAAACGTATACATTTCGAAATTGATAAGTAATTGAAAATTTCAATTACAATTACATGTAATGGTAATAAGAACTTTTCAATTACAATTACATGTAACTGTAATTTAAAACCTGCAATTGTAATTGAAAATTTCAATTACAAATTACTGGTTAATTGTAATTACACATGCAATAGATTACATAAAATAATGATAAACCTCGAACCCTGACCTACTTTAGATGCGTACGGGTTCGATTCGGGGCACCGTAAGAAAAATTATATATAAACATAAATTTGACAAAAATAATAAACTAATTTTAAATATGTAAAATAATTGCCAAATTTTTATTACATGAATCGATACTTAACCTGTCCTTTTAGACCAGCCCTGTGATCTATCCTGTAATCTGTACCAAGACGCTATTTTTTTTCTTTTTTGGAAAATGTTTAAACATTTAACACTTTTGTTATTTTTATGAATAAAATATTGAAAAGTTGGTCTGCAGATGCTACCGTACTTTATAAAGTAGGCGTTTTAAGGAGGAATATCTTATAAGAAAAAAATTAAATTAAAATATTTTTTCCATAAAAAGCTCATTCTTAGAGAATTTATTCATAAAAAATTGTAAGTAATATTTTTTGGGGCAAAATGTAAAACACTGGTCTAGATTTTCATTCGCCGATAAAGAAATGAAAATCAATTTATATATTTTTGGAATTCTTCTGGTATTCAGTTTTTTGGGACACCCTAAAGTTTATAAATATTGTAAATTGTCGTATAAAAACTGGACGGAGATTTAAAGCACCTGTTTACTTTGTTGTAGCCATATGAGTAAACTTATTTAGTTATCTCTGCATGTATTATAGGATAAATCATTCCAAAGTTGATCTGAACGTAGGAGTTTGTGTGAGCTTCCTTGATTGTATTAAAAAAATGAACTGTCCTTTTGTAAATATTGCTTCATGTGAGTAACAAAAGAACAAAAAAAAAAAAAATATGAGAAAATTAAATTAAAATTCACTTGAATACACAAAGAATCCAATTTAAGCAGATAAAGCAAAATTAAAAATGTAAGTGAACGAAGTAAAGAAGCAAATGATCGAATGAATAGAATTCACATGAACATTGTCATACAATTATAATTATGTCGTTAGTCTTTCAATGAACAATATTCCAGAGCTTAAATACCCCTTGATAGGTGAAGTTCGTTTTTTATGTATATTTTTATAAAAAAAATTTTCGTACGTTATCGCTATAAATGAATTAATTTTGCAAAATGTCATTATCTATATACATATATATGTAAATAGTAACGTTAATGACTGACTGATTGAATGATTCATCACGGCTGAAGCTACGGAGATGAAATTTAGAACATAGTTAGGTTAATATAGATCCACTTAAGGGTAAAAATAACATCGGTAACCTTATAACTCGCAAACTTAAAAGGAAAAGGTGTCTGGTACTTTTTTGAAATTCAGCCGTTTTAGGGAGAAAACGTTTAAAAACAGTATTTTGTTACGTTTTCTGGCACCATATATGTCTTTGAAACTGATCAACATACAGATAAAATTTATATCGCATTCGTAACATATAAAACAATGAGAAATACTAATTTGGTACTTTAAAAATCGTGTCTATTTTTAGTACCTCTTTCATAAAATATTTTTTTTTAAATATTTAAATATTCATATAAACATTTTAAAATACATTTTTTGATACTTTGATGTATCAAAAAAGGACTAAAGGCGGGAAATTACATTTTATTCAAACTTGATAATGAATTTTCAATTACATTAAACATGAAATTAACAAAATGTACTCCTATGTTCATAAGAATTCACAAGAGAGGAATTTCTGGTACTTAAAGATACAGGGTCCTGTTGGTAAGATTTCAAGAGGATGGGCTTGTATTGTTACTTCTTGCATTTTCTGTAATATTTAACCTAGAAACATGTTCGATGTTGGAAAGCAGGACTTTGTGGTATTTTTTCGTTCTTCTAAAGGTACTGTTAATTTTCTATAATTATAAACATAGAAACTTGAAATTAGGGATATATGGTCGTTAATTAATAACAATTCATAGGAAGTGTATTTGTGGTATATTTTTATTATTTTAATGAAATTAACAAAAAATTACACGAATTGAAATTCTATACAAGTATTGACCTTTAGAGTTTTAGACCCATAACTTTCCGGTAAAAAAATAAGAAGATTTAAAAATCTGAAAATATATAAAAAAAAAATTAGAACACCCATGCCATAGTTCAAAATTTCAAAGGTCAAAATAAAACTAACAAAAATTAAACCACTATATCCCCGAAAACTATATTTTTAAAAGTTAAAAAATTATACAATGTTAACTAATTTGTTATCTATATTCATGCAAAATTTCATGAAGGACCCTCCTTTACTTTAGAAGTCATGTGACAAAGTAAAAATTAAAATTTGCATACAAATGCCCTTCTGTCCATCTAGCTAGCTGTCCATGTAAAGCTTGTGCGCAAAGTACAGGTCGCAATTTTAGATACGATTTGATGAAATTTGGAACATATGATTTTTTTTCCCCACAAAGACGAAGCCTATTGATTTTGGTCATGGTCGGCCCATTATTTCACCTAGCCCCCTTAGTATCGACGTAATATTCTGTATTAGTATTTTTTATCTTTCACTTAATACAAGTATTTTCCCCTTCTCGAATTTTTAGTACGCAGGTGCAATGGTATGTTCGGCCTTGACCGACTATACCTTTTTCTCTCGTTTTAATTTTTATTCAATAAATTCCGTGCAACACCGGGTCATTCAGCTCGTTAAGTTTAAATTTCTATTCTAAGATAATAGTAGTGAATTATTATAGTTTTTACGAGTTTTTAATCTAAATATAACACAGTGGGGTAGAATCGATAATTTGTAAAAATAAATTTGTAATTTCTGATCAACTTTGATTGGAATTCGGTACAGAGGAGTGTACAATATTAAGTTTTGCTGTTAGACCCAACAAAACTTTTAGAGGCGGAGCTAAGGAGCTTATAGTGGGGTAACTTTGATAAATACAATATTAGAACCGATCTCAAAAGATATGTGTGTGCCTTATAGTTTTCGAGTTATTTATTATGAAATTTTAAGTACCTCAATTTTGCAAATTCTTGGTTCCTGGTTTAGATCCAAATTTATTCATATACATATATCCCGGAATTTGCAGCCGATTTTATTATTTTTTTAAATTATTTTAAGAACAAAATTATGTAATAAATTAGTTATAAAAATTAAGTCGATATCTTTACCAAGTCAAAAATAAATTATTTTGAAATTGCAAAATGATCACTTTTTGTGTTTTTGTGTGTATCTACACTTTTTTATCTCTAAAATAAAATTTTCTTTAATAACATATACGATTCTTATACTTCTCTGAAAAGTATCTTCACAGAGAAGTATATAAAATACAAAACAAGTCCAATGAGTAAAGTCGTCAAGGTACACACTCTTCTGATATTGACCCATTTTATATGAAACTTATGATTTTAATTTATATTTTCTAAAATCCAAAAACACGATTCGGCATAGGGAAAACAGTTTTGAAATCTATGATATGTTGTTGAAAGTTTTTAATCAGAATCTACGAGAATTCGGATTTCGACGACATTGTCGTTTTAAAATTCTTTGGAGTTAAAATTTTGTTATTGAACATGGAAATATGAAATTCAAGATTTTTTAAAGGTATTGGTTTATATTATAAATTTCCAAAGAAAAATTTCATTCCTTTCATTATTTATTTATTATGATTCTGGAAAAAAGTATTTTTATAATCAAGTGTTAGAATTATTACACTTCGATTAACACAATGTCCTGGTACTTTAATCCGAATTATAAAAATATGAGAATCTTTTTAGATTTATATCTATATGTTTCACTTAATTGTTGCTATTAAATGCCCTTTTTTAAAATTTATGTATGTAGATATATATGTAAATACCAGCTTTAAAGCCGAATAAACATCCGTCGTACAATGTTTGGACATCGTTGTTTTGTGCATATTCGTTTTGTTATAATTGTTTTTGTTATCATCATTGTTATTTTTGTTTTTAATTTACCCACACAGTTGGTGACCTCCATTATAAAATAAATTAACATTGAGCTATTATCCATTCATTCATTCAGTCGTCTATACACCCAACTAACCAACCACCCAAATTTGTTTTCATACATTTACCTATATATCCAAACATCTACATATGTTTGTATATACATATATGTATGTGTTTGCATATGTATGTAGTTAAATCTATATATATCGTTACCTAAATTGTAACTATCCTAATAAAAAATTATTAAATTCATTAAATGATGAAAAAGAAATAGAAAAAAAATTGTGTGAATTAAAATTAGTTTCATATAAGTTTCTCTTTGAGTATTTCTGAATCTTAGTTAGGGTCTGTTGAATTTTATTTAACGATATGTTAACGTGGGAGTGTGCTGATGTGTGAGTGCAAGTACTTGCCGGTGGTGTAAATAAACAGCGAAATGAATAAACCAGCAGTAAAAGTAAACACACGTACACTTTAGAAATGCACGCATACTAATATATAAAAAATAATCGACATACACCAACATATAATCGTATAGAATGAATTTACAACGGTGACAGCAAATCCTTTAATATGTAATCACTTTTTTTTTTTTGTAACCAAAAAGGAATAGAAGTAGAAGAAAAATAGCTTGTTCATATTACCGGTTCATTGGTAGACTGACTGGTTGTTTGACATGGGCGGGTGGATGTGTATGTTTGTGAACATTTAGCACAATGTGTTCGATTAAATATCCTATCTTAAGCCGTTTTATATTCCTTTTCACCATTATCCTTTGTATATTTAGATGTGGAACCTGTTCAGGTGGTTTTCTTTTGGTTTCTAATCGTTTAACAACATATTTCTTTTTGGTTGATCTTTAGTTTTATTATTCGTAAAATTTAACCTCTTTTTCACCTGTAATATACCAGCAAACACAAACTTTTAATATTAAGTTGAGAATGATTTGAAAACGTGTTCCTTTTCGGTTGTTTAGCTTAAGTGTCTTCTTTAATGCACTGTAACTTTAATATTTTCAATAGGCAAATCGAAAATCTTTAAACATTTAATATATCATTTAAACCAAAAAAATTTTGCCTTGGCTTATAATTAAAAAAATAAATAATAATAAAAAATAATAAAATTGTACGCATTTTAAATTTTTATTATCCTTTAATAATGATAAAGCGGATTTTTTGTTAAATATACTGTATAAATACAGTTTTAAGGTAAGTACTTCAAAAGTAATGCACAAGAAGTATAAAAGAACAACATCCAATAATATTTTTTAAATTTTTTAAAATTTTGTGGAAAGTTAGACAAATCTAGAAGTAAATCTTTAATATTTATAAAGTTTTTCCTTGTGGAATTTTTTAAAACTAATAAAAATAACTAAATATAATAATGAATAAAAAATAATTCATACAAATCTAAAAAAAATGTTTCTAATATTATGAGGGATATATATTGTTTTCCGATTTTGTTAATAATTCGCAAACGTACACCATATAGAGCAGGGGTTCTGACAAGGTCTTGCTTCGCAACCCACACTTGACATTGCGTTGGAAGCACCTACTGCAACTTTGACTAGTGGAAACGTCAGATAAAATGTTATATTAATAATTGTAACATTGTTTTTGTTTCAATATTAAGGAACTTTTTTCTAATATCACTATCTGCGAACAAAAGTAATCGTTACTTTGTTTAAAAGAAAAATGTTTTTATACTTTTAGGAGTTCGGAGGCAATAAGCGGAGAACATGTTTTTCAATCTGCTGATTCGGAATGAAAATTTATGTTAACCTTTTTTGAAATGAATTTGGTATTTTTTCGACCTTTGTATTGAAAGGCTTTTTGAATTTTGAAATCGTTTAAACAAACTTGATTTTTATAGTCCACAAACTCTTTGCTGAATAAATGTTTGGTGACTTTAGCCTTGACAAGTCGCACCATTTTTAAAACCAAGCCATTGAAACTGCAAAACTCTTGGCATAATAAATTTATAAAAATAAAATAAATTGTTTGTAGTTTCATTAAAATTAGTATTTATCTTTTTAGTTAAATGTTTTCATTGTCACATCGTAGTTTTCTTTATATTGTGTTATTCGATAGCTCCATTTTCAATTTATTTGATCATTGATCAAATATAATATTTTAATCGGAGTACTCCATCACTTTTCTGCCAATTAGTTGATTCTTAAAAGAACTCATTTGATTCTTAAAGGTTCTGGGGGTCGCGGATCCCCATATGAGAACCGTTGCTATAGAGCCATTAAAATAATTCGATTTTTATACCGATCCTCATAAAGATACTTATTTTGTCATTCCGTGTGCAATATGACGAAAAAATCGTTTAAGGCTCCATATTTTCTGGATCCTTCTAAATCTAGCTATGTCCGTCTGTTGAAACCAAGATAGGGACAACCTAGGAAATGAAATTTTACTTAAATATTTATCTTATAAAGGTTTCTTTGAACTCGGGAATTTATTCACGATTTTCATTCGCCGAAAAGTAAAAAAAAAAAAAATAACAAACGCGACTGTTTTTCAAATTTATTATTGTATTTTTTGTTTCCGAGTTTACAATGGTCCTTGAGCTATTTGTACAAGATGTTTCACATTTATTGGGAAGTTATGGTACGGCCATTTTTATACCCACCATCAAAAAGATGGGGGGTATATTGATTTTGTCATTCCGTGNNACTTGATGGTGGGTATAATAGATTCGGCCGAGCCGAATATAACATTCGCACTTGTTGGTTTTCAAGTTTGTATCGACGCTCGAACTATCTGTGTAAAATTTCGTTATAGTACATAAGCAGAAAAGCATGATATGAAGCTACAACTTGTGATTTAAGTAATTTACCTACAATTTTTTTATTTACTAACTGTTTTTGTTCATTTTCCAAACAAACCTTATATAAGATAAACATTTGAACCAAATTTCGTCGCCTTAGGTTGCTCCGTTCGTACTTTTTCCTGTTTTGGCAGACGTACGGACTTAGCTAGTTCCACGCAAAATCTAACCAGGACTTAGAAAATCTATACTTTGTTTCACACGGAATTATGAAATCAATATATGGGGTTATAAACAATTGGAAACGTGTGTAATTTTGGAGATAAATTCCCCAATAGTGCAATATTTAATGGACTATTCACATAAAATTCCGAATTGGAGCCATGTCATTTGAATCTTCAATAGTTGTTACTCATTCAGATTATTTAAAAAACAAATACAATGAAAAAGTTCATTGCTTCAATGAATTTTGACTCTATGTACAGGTTCATTGAAAGAATTTATTATCATATATTAATATAAAATGCAATGGAAGAAACTAAGGTGTGCAAAAAAAGTGCACCGTTTATTAAAAATTACAAGGGGTATTTGATGGTACTGATGGGTATCGGTACCATCAAATACCCCTTGAAATTTTTAATACATGAAAAGTGACCTTATAGTTTTGAGGCGCACCTTATTCAAATCTGACTGAAGGTAAACTATCATTAGAAATTCATTGATGAAGAAAAAAGAATTGGCCCCAAAATGTTTTCTTGATACCAAATTTGTTTATAAATTGTTTACAGTTCATACTTTTGAATTCAGAACTCTGCTTTCTATTGGGAAAATAGTACTTAATCTAGCTTAGACTAAAAGTTGTTAATCTCAGTAAATTTAATTTTTTAATTTTAATATAAATAAATCATAGAAAACCATATTGCAAAATATTGATATGTTGCCCTAGACATATATACAAAGAAATTCCTATTTCTTTATTGGCAATTAAACGCGATGTTTTGTTTTACTTTCAAAGTATTACAATTAACATTATTTTTGAGATAACCTTTTTAAAACAGACCCTATGTGCTTTGTAAGTATAAATAAATAAATGCAGATGTTATCGATAATATCGTGATGTTCCTTTCAAGGAAATACATGAACATACATGTTTATTTTGTTTATGACATAACATAAAATATAAGAAATTCCAACTTCTGTGACGACTGGCTGAGTACATATTTCAATCATTTGTTTTTCATTTAAATTTTTTAATATGTTTTATTGCCCTGGTAATCAGTTTTATACACGGGTGTAAAAACTTTATATACTCGGCAAGTTAAACGGAGTGAACGTGTTATCGTTTTGTGACTTCATGGTTTTAAACGAGTATATCTGAATGTGTGAGTGTATGTTGTTAGTATATTGAAAGGATATTGTTAGATGTTTAACAAGCCTGTATGAATACAAGTATGTATGTATGTGTGTGTGTGTGTTTATGTGTATATGTATTTTTTGTATTGTAGGTTAATTTTCCTTTGAAAATATGTTTTGTGACCATTCATCCATTCAATAGATTCATCCAACTGGCAGCAAGTAGTTGCTTCGCTTCAATGATTCCATTTGGAGTCCATCCATCTTGTAATAAGTAACTCGTATCTATAAACGTATCCTTATATCCTTTTCTCAGAGAATACACTTACACTCACAACCACACCTATTGAAGCACAAGCAAACATACACCTTAAACACCAATTGAAAGGTTTAATATTTATTCGATATTTGTGTGAGTAAGTGTGTGTGTATGATGTTTTGCATACTTGTGGGTTTTAATTGCTTGCCCAAGTATGTGTTTGTTGCTTTGGCTATTATTATTTCTTTTTGTTGTTGTTGTTGCTGCTGTTGTTTCTCCTGCCACAACTACTGGTGGTTCTATTGCCACTGCCACTGCTATTGTTGTTCTTGTTATTGTTTTATGTTGCCGTTGATGCTGTGGGAATTTATCTTTTAATAAATGCTATTTTTTACTCCATGAATTTTTCATCAGATACACACTGGCACAGAGAATATCCACGTATTGTAATACTATGGAAGTAAGTATGTGTATGAATGTATGTATGTATGTATGTAGCTCTATAAAAATATCCGTGTAACTAGTCGTCTGTATTAAATGTTGCACAGAATCAAATGAAGTATGCAACTTGTTCTAGTAAAAGTTTATTAGAAGTGAATATCAGTCAGAGTAAAATATATTTACATACATATATACATAAACTAGTATATGTATGTATGTGTGTACTATTTATATATGAGTAAATGTATATTTCTTTTTTGCAACAATATTTTTTATAATATAAAATTTAATTTCATTTTAATTTTGTGGTTATGATTAATGTTTAAAAATACACACCTAAAAGGTCATGCCAAAGGTCATATAAAAATTAATTTTAAATTTGTCATTATTTAAAGAAAAAATGCTTTAATTTTAGTACAAGAATATAAACATGATATAATAGAAATTCTATTGAATTTTAATATTTCTTGTATCAGCAGATTGTTCATTTAAGGAAATGGTTAAATGCTATAAAAACTATATATTTATGACCTTCGATGTTTTTTCTTTAATTAAAAAATTGATTTGATTTATAAAGAGAAGAAGTCTTAGAAGAATATATCTGTTTATAATAACTATAAATTAAATGAAAATAACTATTAATTTATTTATATTAAATACATACATAGTTATACGTATTATTTCTTACATAATAATATTTCTCCTAAACTACTACTAGGATCAAGTTGAAATGTTTGAAAGAGTTGTAAATGAAGACCTAGGCCTTCACTTTTGCTCATCTCTTGCAGTTCAAAAGATATTTATTCTTGAATTTTGAATCTTTGCCTTGATGTTATTTTCTTTTTCGGGAATAAGTCTTGGGTTTAATGAGGCAAAATTTTTGAAAATATTCTATATTTATTATATACAGTCATAGTCATATATATTTACACTTTTTAAAACATTTTGAACATTTGGGAAAGAAGTCAAATATTTGTGTTGTGCTAGTTTCCGAAAAAAATGCAGTATTTATTTCTGATAGAAAGAGGAAAGTTCGTATCCTTTTTTATTTCAAAAGTATTTACATACATATCTTTTACTTCATAATTATTTACACAGCTGAAAATGTAAATTCTTTTATGCTTAATTTTACTTAAGACTATGATTGTAATTCAAAATAATAATTTTGGGATTATCTCAATTCGTTTAGACTTGGAAAATATTCAACAACAAGTGAAATTTTTAAACGACTTTATTTTAATTACATAAAAAGGCATATAAGCATAATATTTTCGCCATTACTTCTTGTGTAGTTTATAATATATAATCGGTCTTTCACTCCAGCAAAAATTATATATTTTTATATTTTTACAATATTTTTATATTTTTGCAGTATTTTATAATTTTTTGGAAAGTAGGTGGATTTTTTCTTTAAAAAAGTTAATTTTTGTGTTTTTTATTTTTGAAAAATTGCCAAAAATCGCCTTGTAAAGATTTTTTTTTAAATTTATGCCGAAATAAAACACTGTATGTAATTTATACATTAATAAAAAATAATAGTGAAAATATTATGATAAAATGCTCCATTATTCAAAAAAGATCGTTTAAAAAATAACTTTTTTCATAAAATCTCCACGTTTTTGGCCGGGTGGGAAGCACTTTAGTGTTAAATCATTTAAAATTTATTTTCTTTTTTATCCGCTATCCGATTAATTTTGTTCGATTAACTGTTCGAATAATTGAAAACCGTCTATTTTCGAGTAGTGAATAAACTGAATAATTTATGTCGAACAAACGATTAATCTAAATCAGGGGTTCTCACAATATCTTGAATCGCGACCCCTTTTGGACATTGCGGTGGAATCGCGACCCACTACAACTATTAAAATCAGATAACATTTTATCTATAAAGAAAAAATATTTAAAAAATAATACTATAATTCACGATATTATTTCTATTCCATGAGATCTTTATTTTAAGAGAGTTTTTCGGATATAGCATATTTAATATCATTCTCTCCGTCCACAAAAAATTTAAATGGAACCAAAATAATTCAACCTAAAGATTTATGACGATGAAAATAGTTTACGGAATCAATGCCCGGATACATTTAGATATATTTCAAACGAAATACATACGTTTGAAAGCTTTAGTTCAAAATTAAATTATATTTTTTTAAAGGCTATAAACTTCTTTTCGAAATTAAAGTTGTATATACTCGGAATTTTAAAATCGGTAAGTTGACCAGATTTTTATAAAGAAAATTTGAACTGAATATCTTAAATTGCAAAAATAATAATTTTTTTCTGATATTTTGGCCGAAAAAATACCTACAATCTTTTGATCTAAATTTCAATTTTCTTTAAAATCATACGCAAAATTTTGACTTTTCTGAAAGGTATTTTCACAAAGATGATTTTAAAATAGAAAACAATACCAATAACCCATACCGGCAAGGTATACATCATCCTGAATTTTACCCACCCGTTTCAACTTCAGTTTATTTTCTAAAAGTCTAAAATACGAATCTTTAAACGGAATGTAGATTATGAATCAATAATATGTTGTTAAAGGTTTTCAATCAAAGTCTATGGAACTTCGACGAAATTATGATTTTATAGTTTAAAATGTGAACAAACATATCACTTTATGAAAGTCGACTGCATAAAGATCACAACGATTTATTTGAATCAGTTTTTTTTTTCAACATTTGGCACTTGTTGTTTTTTTGGTTTCAAAAATCAAAAATAACAATTATTTTCCTTCTCTGGTGTAAATATGTCTTTCCATTTTTAAAAAGATTCAGGCGTTTATTTTTATTTAAAAATCGTGTGTTCAAGAATATTTTTCAAAATATCTTCGCCACCCCCAGATATGTCCTTATGGGAGAACCGTTGATATAAATTAAGTCTTTCTGGTGTCATAAATTTATGTTTTTTTTTATTTTAAATTCAAATTGATGTCAATAGCATTTCTAAAATATCTATTATATTCCATCAAAATTTAAAAAAAAAGAAAATTTGTGCTCAAGAAACATTGCAAATAACATCAAAAGTTCCAATAAAACATAAATTCATTGTTCCTGACTTTCTTCTCTCTAAATAGGTATCAAAAATAGAACATCTTCCAATGACAAGTCTTCGTTAAATTCATTGGAAATGCACAACTTCTGGATCCTAAGTTCAGTCTCTTTAGTCTCTTTTGTTTTTACTGGGACAGTTTATTTAATAAAATGTGAAATGAAGGATTCAAATTTTATTAATTCTTGAACTTGTGACAATGTTATTATATCCTTTAGATCCTGCAAGGCTACGAATATGAAATAAGAAGTGTTACAATAAAATGACTGGTTTAGTAAAGTTGAATTTTGAAATTTTTTATTGGGTTGAAAGATAAATTTTCTCAAATGGGTGATGGAACTATTAATATAAGCCCTATATTATCTACATAAAGTTTCTAAATAACTATTTCAAAGGATTAAATTTAATAACTAGTGTTTTTTATACGTCTAATTTGTATTACTAAAACAATTCGGTTAATTGAATAATTTGACATTAATTGGTCAATCTAATCTTGAATAATTAGAGTGCTAATTTTAAATATTTTCCATATCTAGACAAATAAAGATAATCCAATAATTCTTTCAGAATATTATTTTGGAATATATGACTAATCGCAGAATAGTTTTAAACAAAATTTACCTCATATATCTCAGGACGTATTTCCAAAATAAAATCAAGGCAAAAAAATCAACACTCAATATGTTTTTAAACTTTAGGAGATAACTTAGGCGAGTAAGCTTAAATCTATAAAATCGGAATTCATTTTTAGAAGTTACGATTTTTGAAAAATTTTACATATCCGAGGCAGTCAAATTTGACACCCTGTAGCTTTGCTTGTGTTTTCAGAGGGTGACAACAATATGATTTTTCTAAAAGTTTAGGTCCTTCTCAACAACTCTTCCATACATTTCTATTTAATCCGACCAGTAGTTTAAGAGACAGATATATTACCAAAAAAAAAAATTGCGTTTTACCCCATTGTGATGTTGTTGGAAAGAAACAATGTTAAAAGAATCTCTGATAGATCAAAGCAGTAGTTATTAAAACTAAGTTTTAAAAATTCTAAAAGTTTGATTTATTTCAACATCAACTGTCAAGAAGATAACTACAAACCTTTTAAATTTATTTAGCAAAATTCAACTAGCGTCTACCAACAATTAGGATTTTTATGGCCCCCCAATAAATATTTTGTTCATTTCCTTGTAGAAGAAAAATGTAATAGACACCTTTTTAGCAACTTCTTCGAAGACAGCAGCGTAATAAATTATAGAAACTCCAATATTACAAAGGATATATTATTTTCCTTTTATTGAATTTATATACATACATATACTTACATATATGTATGTAAGTATGTATCACAAAATAAAATGTCTTACCTACAAACAAATAAAATATATAAAAAATTGTTTCTTTTATTTATTTAAAAAGGTATGACATTTAATAAAAAATTGAGATATATTCTATTTGAAGTTGTTTGATGTACTACAATCAACCATTTAAACCTTGACTAATATAAAATCGTTGTTCTACTGCTCTAAAAACAAGAAATTGTTTTTTAAAAATAAACATGAATGTTTCAAATTATTAAGATATCAAAGTATACAATTTAATTTAAAAGTCATTCTTCTTTAAATAACACTTAGTACATATATAAAATATATTGTATGTACATTTTATAAATGTCTGTGTGTGTAGTAGTGGTAATATATTTTCTAAACAATACAGTGGGACATAAGTATAATGTTTTTATTTAGGCACGCAGTAATATTTTTAAGGTGATGTTATAAAGATTGACACTAGGAGATTCTAATTATAATTTTTTTAAAACAAAAATATTTCACTTTTTTTTAAATAATCTCACTGGTATTTTTCTCTCCGACCACTGTACATACTCCATATAAATCTAAACTTTTATGTTGGTTTGACAGATTTGACAATAAAGCAAAAAGAAAATAGAAAAAATAGACGTCAGACAATGGAAAAAAACATAGACTGACTCAATGAATGAATTTCTGTTGTTTTTAGTCATTTATATCCTTAAGTATTATTTTCTATGTAAAAGTATGTTGGTTTGTTTGTAAAAATATTCTCTTAAATATACACATACTGTAAAACATTTTCTGCCATATATGTATATGTATGTTCAGTGTTGCCAATTTATATATCATAGTCTATATATAAAAATAAAGTTGGTATTTTCGCAAGAAGTTTTATTTTGACAATAAAAGGTTTTGCTCAAAAGTATTTTTTTTTGGTTGTAATTGTGTAACTTGTGAACCGTTAGAGATATTTCAACAAAATCTTTCAGGTTTAGAGTTAAGGTGTTTCTCAGTTGATTTGAAGGAGAAAAGATTTCTAACGCGTCAGGAGGATAATGGGTGATTCTTTAAATTTGTTTGTTCGGTATATTTCCAAAAGAAATCTTAGGGCAAGTGCGAGTAACTTAAATCCGAATGAGCTTGGGAAAAAGATCTCCCCATAAGGCCTATCCAAACTTTATCAATTTTGAAAATTTTGCTTTAATGTTTATATTAAAGTCTTAAATTGCAAAAGTGAAATCAGCATAAAATTAATTCCTTAACAGATCTTTATATGTGAGAAAAACACACATGAAGTATTTTTGCCGGAGACCTCTTATAACAACAGAGAGATGATTTTAATGAAACGTGGCACTTATTCTAATATTATAGCTTTAGAACAAGTCTATCTAATTATGTAAAAATTTCTATAGGATAACTTCTTTCGTTTGAATTCTATTTCAATTCAAATATTAACATTATTTTCCAAAAAAGCTTTTCAAAACTTAATTTTCCGATTTTCACATCATGGTCACAAATGTGGGCGATATTCCGGTAGATATAAATAGATGAGAAACACCTGGATACCATATCCTAATACCTATAAACTTTTAGGACCTACTCAGTAGAAGGGGAATTTATGTAACATTAGTGTAAATCTAAGAAAGACGAATATTTTCTTTCTCTAGAACCTACATATTTTACCTTCTTGATTAAGTAGGTTTTAATTGAAGATGTCGGACAGTCTCAACTACATTAGAATCGTACTGATCTCTTAACTATCCTGGCTCAAAAATTCTTAACCACGTCGGAAAAGTAAGATATAGAATAAGAAATCTATTGGAAAATCTTGCCAATTGATAATTGTAACACAAGAAGAATATCAAAGGAGATTAAGTCCATATTTGGGCTTGCAAACGTCACCATGACAATATCGACTATTGCGTACTTATATCGCACTTTCATCTGATCTTTTCGACTTTTCAAACAAATAAAATTTTTTAAAAGCCCATCACCACAGGTGTAAAGGTTACCTATATAAGTTTATCGGTCCGATTATAATTTCCACAATTTTCGTTTGAGAGAATATATATAAATATATAAATGCCATTTCAACTGACACATTTCTTACAACGATCCAGAAAAATCTAAAGATTTTTCTTTTTATATAGATCTGTATTAGTAAATACTTTTATAAAATTTCGTTTTTTTAATGAATGATACACACATACATGTGTATTAAGCATTATAGTATACATTTATAAATGCGAAACTATGAAAGCATACTTTAAGGCTAAAATATTATTTGTCGGTAAAGTGGGGAACGGTAAATCTCGATTTCTTTAAAGTTGCAATAATGGTATTAAGCCACCGGTAGAGGCACAAAGTCCTTTAAGGAAAGCTGATGGTACCTGGGC
>MINK01191353.1:0-17124 GCA_001735545.1 Phormia regina | reverse complement strand
ACGAACGTGGGTAGGTCTTCCTTCATATAGATCCACTAAGACGGGATTGTTAGAAATTCGAATTTTTAGGGGGTAAAAAAGGGTGAAAAGTTGAAAAATCTGTATTCTTATTACTCGCAATCTAATAATGATACAAAAAAAGTTGAATAGTTGTCATTATTCATTTAAAAAATAATTGGACAGGTGTCTGGTACTTTTTTGAAAATTATCCGTTTTAGGAAGAAAACGGTTAAAAACTGTATTTTGGTACGTTTTTGATACCATATGTACCTTTGAAACCAATGAGCACACGATAAAATTTATATCGTATTCATAACTTATCAAAAAATGAGAAATACCAATTCGGTACTTTTTAGAAATTCAATTCAATTTTGGTACTTTTTTCATAAAACATTTTTTTTATATTTATTGAAATATTCATATGAGGATTTTAATATGGGACACTACTACAATTTAGAAATTTATTGGAATACAATTTTTGATATATCGATGGGTGAAATAAAGTACCAAAAAAGGGGGTAAAGGGGTTAATAATAAATTTTCAATTACATTAAACAAAGAAACGTGATATTAAGAACATGTAGTCATATTTGGATAAGAATTTACAAGAGCGAAATTCGTGGTACTTAATGATATATGGTCCCATGAGTAAGAAATCAAGAGGAGGGATTTTTGGTACTTTTTGTTCTTCTAATGGACTTTGTGTACTTTTTCGTTTTTTTAATGGTACTTTTTGAATTTTCTAAAATTATGAACCTAGAAACATAAAATTACACTTATGTGGTCCTAAGTGAAAATCCATAACAGGGGACTTTGTGGTACTTTTTCGTTCTTCTAATGGTACTTTTTGAATTTCCTGTAATATTTAACCTAGAAACATGAAATTAAATATACATGGTCCTATATGGTACTTTTTTTTGTTCTTCTAGTGGTATTTTGATTTTTTTATAATTATAAACCTAGAAAGATGAAATTAATAATATGTTGTCTTAAATGAATGTGAAAATATAAGAAGAGATTTTATGGTACCTTTTTTTTCTTTTTGAACTTTTTAAATTTTCTATAATTTTTAATTTAGGACTATGTAGTTAATGAAAATTCATTAGGAGACATTGTGGTACTTTTTCATTCATATGATGTTTTATTATATTTAAAGAATTTCGAAGTCAGTGATTCCATGTCAAAACGGATTCCATATCATGCTGAAACATCCTTTACTGTAGAAGAATTTTTCATTAAAAAAATTAATTTTAATTTATAGTATTATTCAATAAAATCCGCGCAACGTCGGGTTTATGATAATTTCGTTAATTTGAAATTTAATTAATAAATTAATTTATTATATATATTATTCGTAATTGATATTTTGTTTTAGTTTTTTTTTAGTAAAGGTTGCATATTATTTTATATTTAATTTCAGTAATTTAAATAATTATAAAAATATTTTAAATAATTTTTTTATTTTATTTTATTTATTATTATTATTATTTTTTTTTTTGTGATTTTTTTTTTCAGTGTATAAGTAGAGATGGCTTTAATTTTTTTATGCGATAGTTTCTTAAACAAGTTTTTTTTTAAGATTTATTTTAATCCTCATTATAAATTTATTAATTTTACTTTCATTTTGTGTCAAATATAGAAGAACTTTTTTTATTTTTGTTATTAAAAAGTCTAATTAAGTTTGGTTAGTAGCGGTTAGACTTTTTATGCTAAAATATAAAAGTATTTAATCTAAAATATAGACTTATTTAAGGCATTTAATTTTAAAATCTAGTTTATTAATTTAAAATAATTTTAAATATTTTAATATTTAAAAGATCTTTTTAACTCTAGTCCACTAGTTGTTGAAATAATTTCTACCAGATAAACATTTAAATTTTTGTGCGAATACAGACAAATTTTAGATGGATTACATTGACTTATCATTGGACTATTAAGTTATAATATTATAAAAAATTTGTATTATAACAAGAAAAAATCTGTTGACTAATGTCTGTCTGTCTGCCTTTCAAATTGATGGAATCATTAACGCGAAATTAACAGCAAACTTTATTAGCGATCACATTAAATGATCAAAATTTAGTATTGATTACTTTGATTTATCACTGGAATATATTAAAAAGCTCTTGTGTTATAATACTATAGATTTCTTTGTTTTATAATAAAGAAAATATCTGCTGACTAGTGTCTGTCCGTATGTCTGCCTGTCAAGTTGTTGAAATCATTATGTCTAATCAAATGGCAATGCTTAATATAGGAACTTTTTTATTGATCACATTAAATGATCAATTATTTTTATTTAAAGATCTTTTGTGTTAATTGGTTATAATTTTTTCTAGTTTTAGTATTTGAAATTTCTTTCAAATAATGTCTGTCCGGAAGTCTGTCTTTTTAGTTATTAATTTTTTTTATTTTATTTTTTAACAAAAATAATACTTCTTGATTCATAATAGTCTTTAGCTGGCACAAAATTTAATTTTTATTATAGCGAAGGTCATTTAATATTCGTTTTTGCCGAATATATATTCTTTTATAATTGTGCTTTTTTTAACAAAAGATTTATAGTGATGATATCTTTAAAAGAATATTTTTATTGCAATTTTATACATTTTATTACTTGTTTCTTTTTTTTATATCAAAACATTTAATTTTATGCAAATATTTATTGCACAAATAGCCATTATGTGCAATAATTTATGCCACAAGCAATAATACATGCGTAGTATTATTTTTAAGCAAAAAAAAATCTAGTTCTAGCTACTGTTGATGATGAGTTATTTCGAAACCTGTTTCTCATGAAATAAAATATAATTTTTACACATTTTAGATAAAAATAAATTAAAAACTTTTTAATTATAAAAACGATGGTTTAATTAAAATTTCTTATGACCACTAAAATATATATATATATTTTAAATAATAAAAATATATAAATATATTGATAAAAAAGGTGGACGACCTTCATAAAAAAAAAGAAAAATAAATAAAATAAAATAAAGATATAAAACAAAAAAGTTTAAAATTTGATTTAAAACGGTCAAAGATGTTTATGAATTAATTTAGTTTTGCAAATAATTTACTTTATATATTTATATTTTAATAACTTTTATATATGAATTTAAAATTAAATATTAAATAAAAAGACTCTTTAAGAAATATAAAGTAAATAAAAAATATGTTTCAAATAAATTTGTTTTTTGCCACATATTTTTTTATAAATCATTATATAGTTGCAACTTAGTTAACACTTTGATTAAGAAAATTTTATGGAAAATTTATCCTAATAATTTTTCCAAATAAAACAATTGAAGTCAAATCCAATCCGCCATATTTGCTTAAAAAAATTAGTTTTCCTTCATATTTATCTTTTTTTTTTTTAATAGATTTTTTTTAAAGAAAACAACAAGTATTTAAATTTGGTGTTTTGAATTTTTTCGAAAAAAAAAATAATTTATTTTTATTTTTTAAGTCGTATTCTTAATTTTAATATTAAAGGTGAAGGGAAATATACAAAAAAATTAAATGGAGTGGTATTACTTTTTCCTGTCCCAACCACCCCAGCCACCACCACCGTAGCCGCCGCCTCCAACAAAGCCGCCACCACCATGGCCGCCACCACCAAAGCCGCCACCTCCGTAGCCGCCACCACCGTAGCTGCCACCTCCGCTGGCGTGAGTTGTAATGACTTTGTAAACGCTAACATGACCGCCACCACCACTGTAGCCGCCACCACCATAACCACCACCGTGGCCACCGCCTACAAAGCCGCCACCGCCATGGCCACCTCCAACGAAACCGCCACCACCATGGCACCTCACCAAAGCCGCCACCGGCCATAGCGCCATCCACCGTAGCGCGCCACCGCCAGAGGCATTATAACTTTATAATCCGAAATGCCTCCGCCACCGTACCGCCACACCGTAATGCCACCAACAAATGACCCACACTCCATAGCCGCCCCAACAAACAGCGCCCACCACCAAAGCGCCACCTCGTAGCCGGCCACCGGCATCAGCCGCCTGCCTCCATAGCTGCCTCCCTCAGAGGTGTGGTATCAATAACTATAATGACACGGACACTACCAGCGCCGCCACCACCTACAAAACCGCCAACCACCTGGCCACCACCTCCGTAGCCACCACCTACGTAGCCGCCACCATGGCCGCCGCCACCATAGCCACCACCACCGTAGCCACCACCACCATGGCCGCCGCCACCAAAACCGCCTCCACCTCCACCTAGGCCTCCTTTAAGGCTACCTAATAATCCCAATAGACCACCGGCATTAGCTGTTGCCGTAATGCAGGCAACAACTAAAACACAAATGAATATCTAAAATTTTAAATTAATAAAACAAAAAACTTAATCAAACTCTACTTATCGCACTTCATTTCTCAAATAAAATTATTTTCCTTCAAATTATTTTATATCCAAAAAAAATCTTTTTGCCAACTTACCTTCATTGTGACTTTAATTTCGCAACTAATTGTTAAATTAATTTTGCATAATGCTTTTATAGTTGAGCATCTTAAATAGTGTTATCAAATAGCTTGCAATCTTGTTATTCAAATACATACACACACATACACACATTCTTCCTCAATTTGAATGATACCAAACAAACTAACTTATCAACTAGATTTATACATCAGTTTAGATTCACGATCTTATGATTTAATTAAAAAAAAGAAGTTTTTTTGTTAATTTAGTTTTTTTTTTATTATTATATTATAATTGGTTAGATGAAAAAAAAAAGAAAACAAGAAACAAAAAGAAAAAATTATTTGAAAAAAATAAATCCTCATAAATATTATAAATTTAAATGTTCAATAATGCTTTTAAATTTTGTATAGTATATTTTTAGGATGATGAGATTTTTAGATGATGAGTTCACACTAATCAAACATAAGATATGATATAAAAACAATAACTTAGTGCAGTTATTATACTACATGCGCCCTTAATAAAATCAAATTTAAATTTGTGGTCACTTTTATATCATCAAATACTTGTTTAATTTTATAAAGTAAAGTTTTAAGGTGCTTAAGAAAAATTACTTCTCCAAGCTTAATCCATATCTAAGAAATATCTATTTCAGCGATATTATAAATAAAAACTAAATTGAAGATATCAAATATGGTTTTATCTAAATTATTTTCATTAAAATGAAAATTTGAATTAGTGTTAAGAACTAAATAAAAAGTCTTGACTTTCATAATTTATTTTAAAATTTAATCATATATTTTTTCAAAGTCTAAGTGCATTAATTAAAAGTGTGAATGTCAATTGCATAATTGTTTAATTGAATTTATTCATCTATTATAATTGTTTCGCAGTGCAGTAACAAGACCGCGACAATTTCTTAATAAATGTAGGTTAAATTTTAATTATTCGTCTGCCAATTACTTTGTAAGTGATAAATAGTATTAACTGTTAAATTATTATTAAAGAATACAAGAAAAAAACACATGTCTCTGAGTTACGGAAGCCCGCAGTCACATTGTCTGCCATAAGCTTATTATATTTTTATTAAGAATTACAAAATGAATGAATGCTACTATGGTTTAGGCAATAATATAGAATATAGTATAGCCTGTTATGTAGAATATAGTTTAGTTTATCATATAGACTAAAGTTTAGTTTATAATAAAGACTAAAATTTAGTCCATTGTCTACAGTTTAGTATATAGTCAATAATATAGACTATAGTTTAGCCTTTAGTCGATACTATAGACTATAATCAATAATATAGACTAAAGTTTAGATTATAATATATACTAAGTCTATGTCATAAAATAGATTATAGTTCAGTCTAAAATATAGAATATAGTTTAATATATAATATAGATTACAGATTAGATTATATTAGTCTATAATATTAACTGTAATATATACTATAATATAGTGTACAATATAGACTGTGTATAATGTACTATAGCATAATCTATAATATAGACTATAACATTTTCTATAATATGGACTATATCATAGTCTGTAAAATAGACTATAACATAGTCTGTATAATAGACTGTAATATAGTCTATATATAGTTTAAAAATATAGACTGTAATATAGTCTATAATATAGCCTATAACATAGTCTATAATAAATACAGCACATTCTCTGTAAAATAGACTATAACATAGTCTTTAATAAAGTCTATAATATAGTCTATAATATATTCTATAATATGGACTATAATATAAACTTTAATTAAGTCTATAACGTAGTCTATAATATAGACTATAATATATTTTTAAGATAGTATATAATAAAATCTTTAATATAATATATAATAAAGACTATAATATAGACTATACTTTAGTCTGTAATATAGAGTATAGTTTAGTCCATACTGTAGGCTATAGTTTAGTTTATAATATAGACTATAGTTTAATCTATAATAAAATTATAATAATTATCTATAATTATTATTACTTTAGAATATAGATTACAACATAGACTATAACATAGTCTGTAAACTAGTCTATAACATAGTCAATAATATAGACTATAACATAGTCTTTAATATAGTCTATAATATATATATGCTTCAGTTTATAATATAGGCTATAGTTTAGTCTAACATTGACTATAGTTCAGTCTATGTTACTCTCTGTAGTTTAGTCATGGTATTAACTATAGTGTAGTCATAGTATTGACTATAGTTTTGTCATATTATTGACTATAGTTTAGTCATAGTATTGAGTATAGTTTAGTAACGGTATTGACTATAGTTTTGTCACGGTATTGACTATAGTTTATTCATAGTATTTACTACAGTATAGTCTATATTACTAACTATAGTTTAATCTAATATTCAGAATAGTTAGTCTAACATTGACTATAGTTTAGTATTTATTATTGACTGTAGTTTAGTCTATATTACTGACTATAGTTTAGTCTATAGCATTGACAATAGTTTAGTCTATAATATTGATTACAGTGTTTTAATATTAACTATAGTTTAGTTTTTATTGTTGACTTTGTTTGACTTGTTTTGACTATATTCTAAAATATTGACTATAATTTAGTCCAGGCGCGGATCCAACTCAAGCTTTTGGGGGAGAAAAATAGAATGATTTTCTCAACTATTTCCTTAAAATTTAAGTTTTATCATATATTTTCCATTAAACATTTTTATTTTGGGGAGGGAAATTTCCTTTTTCCTCTCCCCGTGGATCCGCGCCTGTATTTATATGTACGTATATTTAAAAAAAGGCAAATAAAAAAGGGTAAGAACATTTACAATAAATTGAAACAAAAAGTAATGGTTTCATTTTGAACAAAGGATTTGCAAGCCCCACATATACATATCTAAACTGATATATATGTACATATATGTATGATTACGAAATATAATGGAGCCTAAGAAATGAAAAACAATATCATTTTATAAGTAAACTTCTAAATTATTTCCAGAGTAAAGTTGAACTCGAAAGAATATTCCAAAAATCTTCTATTTTAAATAAACTTAAATAAATAAACTCATAATAATATATTGTATCCTTTTTTTATTTATTGTTTAAAGAAATTTTTTAAACAATAAACACTTTAATTCTGAGTATGTTATATTTTCGTATATAAATTATAGAAATAAATATTTTTATTTAATTTCTGTTTAAAAAAAATTAACGCTAATTTTAATTATGTAAAAAAAATTAACAGAACTTTAAAATATGTAAATATATTAGCATATTTTTAAACATTACTAAAATAAAATGAAGCACATATCGTATATATATGTAAATGAAATATATATGTACTCATGTACATATCTATGTACCTTTACTAAATATTCAATAAAATAAACACGTTTCCAAAATTCATTAGGAATTAAAAATTATTTTATTAGAAATTTGAAAAAAATAATAATAATGTAAATACAGCATATAAATTATAAATTTGTTTAAATATATTAATGAATTTATTAGCAGCAAAAGAAATAAAAGCTATTTTATTTAGCATAAATTACAATTAGACTTGAAATGAATTGAAAGCCCAATTAAAAAATGTGTGTGCAAAACTACCCAGAAGTAATATAAATTTAATATTTTTTTTTATATAAAACTACATACATACATATGTATGTATGTAAGTATATTATAAAATAAACAAAAGTTGATTAAATGACAAGAAATACAAGTAAAAAGTTAAAAAAAATAAATAAAAATATTTTGTAAAAATATCAATTTAAAGAAAAATTCCCACCTTTATGCTAATTTCTCTTTTCAAATTTATTATTGTTGTTGTTGCTGGTTTTTTTTTTTTTTTGGATGGTGAATAAGTTTATTGTTGCTTTGATTTCCTGTTTTCATTAATTTTTGCAATGCTTAAATAACTTTATTTTCATTTGAAATTTTCTTTTTTGTTTTTGCAAAATATGTATTTCGTTTTTTTGTTTTTAAAGGTTTCCTAAAAACGGAAATGGAGAATTGCAACTATGATGATTAATTCCACAATTCAGCTAATTAATTTCACTAACACTTGACTAAATTATAATGAAATTTTTAATTTTGTTTTCATTGAAAGTATAATTTTAAAATAGAATTTTTATTTAATCATTTGGTTTTATAAATTTACTATTATTTCGCTTTCTGTTTAATTTATTATAAAACACAATTTTTAATTTATTTTGTAACTTTTTTATGGTTTATTATTACTTTTTTTAAATACACTTTACTTCCGTTTTGTTTAGTTTTTCTTCTATTGTTTTCATTTATTACTGTCAGTCAATTTTGTGCTTCGTCTATCATTCATTCACTCTCTTTATTAAAAGACTTTTTTCATTGTTTTGTTTTTTGTGCTTTTGGCCTTTATACACTCGTATACGTATATATTATATGTATGTTTGTTCGTATTTTATTGATATATTTCTATGTATGTGTGTAAATAACACTGTTATCTTTTGTTTATTTTTTTTTATTTTAATTTTCTTGTGTTTGTATTTTTCATATACAATACATATGTATGTACATACAATATATTTTTTTTTCAAAAATAAACAAAAAGATTAACACAAGTTATGAAGAAATAATTATTATAAAACGAATTTTACGTTGTTTATTTATAAGCGAACCACTCACGAAGAAAAATAAAAACACAATGTGGTGAATTGTCAAATGTCTGTGTTTTAAATAAAATGTCAACATTTCGTATGAATGAGCCAACCAGCCAGACAGTAAAACCACTATTGTGAATTATTGTATATAACAGAACAGTGATAAGCTATACATTTTTTCGTTATACAAATAACGAAATAAAATAAATTTTTGTTAGAAAAATAAAAGAGATTATGAAAAATATGTTTATAATAAATATAAGTAAAAAATTTATACATATAGAAATAAAATTGAAAAAATAAATTTATAAAATAAACGTACCACTGTGCCGTGGTGAGTTTATACAAATTAATATAAAAATTAGCCCCCTTTAAGTAAAAATACGATAAAAAAAAAAAACAATACAATAAAAGAAATATTATTATAGGGTTGTATAAATAAAATAGAAATAAAATTAACATTAATAAATTCATTTTATATTAGGTACTTATGAACTGAAAAGTTAACATGTTTTTAGTACTTCGACAAAAATAAATTTTTTGCAAACGATAATAAAAATTACAATTAAAAATTGAAAAAACCACCGCCGCACCCGTATATTGACTAAAGCGCCCTCACACTAAATGAAAAAAAAACAAACCCCAAACATATAGTATATATACAACAGCACAGATTCACAAAGAAGGAATTCATTAAAAACATAAAAACACCTCACTAAACTTTAAAGTTATTATGAATAGAAAAATTAGTAACTTAATTAATGTGCATTATAAAAAATAATGAAATTTTGGCGTATCTTAGAGAAAATCTATTGCATAAATTGGTAATTTTTCGACCCAAGTTTTATTTTGATACGTTTTTGCTTTTCCTTTTGTAAGTTATTAAGCTTAATTAATTAATTTATATTAAATATAATTTTAAAATAAAATAGAATTATTCTTAATATTAGCCTTATGTTATTTACAAAATAAAATATTTTAAACTATAATAAAATATGTTATTTTGTAAATGACATCTTTTAGTTAAGTTTTATTTGAAACATACTTTCGGGATAAAATTATAAACACAAGGTGTTTAATAAATTATACGAAAAATGCGTAGATGTTCAAACTTTTTAATTCAATATTTTATTCAAAAACTTTGTTTTTTATTAAAAAACAAAAATACAAACATTTTAACCTCGAATTAATCATCCAAATAGTTTCAATTAGCATTCAATTTAGATATTTTTATGTTAAAAGTCTATAAAATATTCGGAAACTTTATGAACCAACTGTTATTTTAACTCCAAAATCAATACAAATTTTTTTAAATATATGTATGCAGTAAAATCTATGTAAGAATGTAAGGAACTGGGAAAATAATATTCTACATATCGAGGGCTTATATTCAAAACAAGCCTTATACAAAACACCATTGTTCAGGTAAAAATAAAAACTGTTTATTTCCTTATTTTTTTATAATTTTGCAATACGTTCTTATATTAATCCTCATAACACTGAAAAATAAATTTTTAACTGCATTATTCGCGAAGTTATGGCCTGTTTTGTCTTAATTATTTATAATGTTTGTTATAAAATGTTCATATAAATTATATAACACAATATTTGTGTTATATAATTTTATTTATTGTACAAAATAAATAAAATTAAAAACAAAATAAACAAAAATTATAAAAACTATAAACAGAGAATATTTCTGTATATAAAATTTTTATTTAGTAATTTTTGTCTTATTTTTTCTCTAATATTAAAAAAATATATTTCCTGTTCTATTTTTTTATTAAGGCGACCACAAATGAAGTGTTTTACAAAAAAAATTATCAAAATAATTAATACATTCTTTGACATTTCTGTAAAATTATATGGGGGGTTATATATCTATATTCATACATACATACGATACATACATCTACAATGATATTTAACTAAGATTTTATACAGTATAGAGTAGTTGGAGTATTCAACCAATATACACAGTACTTCACTTCCTTTGTACCATTTATTTATTTATATACATGTACATATGTATGTATGTACATACGTAAACCTTAAACATTTGTATGTAAGTTTCTATGTGTTTATGTATTTAAATACACACGAGTAAATTAATCTATATATAAGTACATATCAATGTATATGTGTATAGTAAATAATTTTATGGGATATTTAACATTTTATACTCTTACAAAAATTATTTAATTGATTTTTTTTTTAATTTTTTTCACACTGCTACATACATATGTATGTATGTAATGTAGATTGCTTTGTAAATTATTGTTATTAACTTTTTGTAAAATATTTTAGATATACATATAAAGATTTTCTTATATACATATAGACAACTACTGTGTATTTTTATTATTTATTATTTTTTTTTTATTTTCTTCTTATTATACAGCTCGTTTACCAATATACACATATTCTTTACATAATTTTTATACACACACTTATACACTTCATTTTTTTGTACATATTTTTCTTTATTGTGAGTTTTTGTATATTCATGAACAGAAGAAAAAACTTAACAATGTTGATTTGGATGATTTCATTTTGTCGCTGTTTTATTATTTATTTCTTTATTTTTAATTCACACAAACGAGTTATAGAATATTAAGATTTTGAAATTATTATAAATTTTCGTTTTGTTTATTTTTCTTGCACATTTACTACTGCATATACATATAGGTATGTATATATTTATTTTTTTTTCTCTTGATATATTGTATTAAATGATATTGTGGATAGAAAATATGGAAGAAAAGACTAAAAAAATTACACTGCGGTTACCTTCTTAACACACCTGAGTCCCAAAAACGTCTGACAGATACGTACAATTTGGGTATAATATATTCCACTAATTCACCACACTTAGTTGGTTATCGTCTATTGTGAATTGCATAAAGTGACAGATTGTTAATACAGGGTTGTAGTTTAGTATAAACTACCGGAAATTAACTAAAGTTGAGAACTTTTGAATAGTAACAGATTTTTACCAAAGTAAATGTGTATAATTTATGTTAATAGCTGTGTTAGTAGCTACCTCTGATTGTTATTGTTAACTAATAGCAAAAAAAAAAAAAATGACACTAACCGGAGAGTGCTTTATATTTATTTGTAAATTACATTAGGAAATTTACAAAATTAACAAATATTTTATTTGAATTTAATTTTTATTTTAAGTCATTTGGGAAGAGCTTTTAATGACTTCATAAACATTTTAGACCATTTGCAAATAAGTCCAAAATTTTGCATAAATTTTTTATTTCCTTTCAAATCAGTCCAATACCTTGATAAACCATATTTGTATTGTTTTGTTTTGTTTTGTACGTTAAATTATATATAAATATTAAAAATCTTTAGATTTTTAAGTTTTCCAAAATATATTAACATAATTATGAAATAAAATACTATTTAAAACGAAATAACTTATTATAATAATTTATTTGTATAAAAGATGATTTTCTTCTTAACACTGACAGCATTTTCAGTAATAATAATAATAATTCATATAATACTGTTTCAAATAAAGAATTCTACTAGATACCTATACAAATTTACAAAATTTTATTATTTTCAAAAAAATTTAAAAATACTTTTAGTCTTTCACCAAATTTGGAATTATGGAAAATAATACGTCTATTTTTTAAAGCCTCTTCAGTTTCTAAAACGAAATTTTCAGGATCAGCCAACTCGGGATGTTCATTTATTAAAATGGGCAGCAAACAAGTAGCAGTAGCCAAACCTTAATAAAATAAAAAAAAAATTATAAATATATGTATTATTATTAATTATTATTTTTATTTTTTTTACCATGAAAACCTTTATTAATGATTTCTTTTTTAACATCATCTATGGTTGGAATACGTTGTTGATAATTTAATTTATGTAAAATATCTGAAAGTGATTCATGATACACCATGATTAAGTCGTCGAAATGTGTTTCGAAAACATCTGGCTGCCATGATGTAAATATTAAATAATTCCAATCTATACCAGGCGAACCATAAAATCCCTCTTGAAAATCAATCTTAAAAGAAAAACAAAAACATTTTTATTGTATTTTCATTTGAAAATTTTTAAATAAAAGAATATTCCTTTGTGTACTTACAAATATAACTTCTTCATCATTTGGTTCTTGGAACATTAAATTGTTGACCCACATATCACCATGATTGAGAACATGATAACGATCGGAAAGATTACGACTATATACATTTATCATTTTTGCTATAATGGTGGTGCTAAATTTTTCTAATTTTGGAACATATTTTTGTAAATCTTCTTGACTATTACAATATTCTATGGTAGATTTTATAGCTTTTGTGTACATTTCATGTATAGGAGAGGGATGTTCAGAAATATTACCAGGCAAATGATAACGAAACATATCAGGATTCTAAAATAAAAATAATTTATAAATAAATACTTTAATTCTTTTTTATCTTTATACATATTTATATGTATACATATTTATATATTTATCTATGTATGTATATGTATACATATTTGTATATTTACCTTTTTATATAAAACCATACTAATAGCATGAAATTTAGCCAATTTTTGTAAAACTAAATGACACTGATTTAAATTGAACCCCAGTTTGACATCGTTTATTTTAAATCCCTTTAGTTTTAAGTTCTCCATAACAATTATACGATCATCCACATAAATAGCTCTACAATATTTATATTTTATTATGATAGATTTATGTTATTAAAATAACACTTACTTTGGACCAAAAATGGTAGTATCTTTGATGTCATCTAATAACTTTTGAGCTTCTTCACTTATAACCGTATAGTACTGAGCCTCACGTGCAAATACATCAAAATCTTCTTCCAATTGTGACATTAAATCATTTTCCAAGCGAGTTTTTAATATAAAAGAAACATTATTTACAGTTTCATTATCGTTTTCAATGCTATAATCAACTGTTAGCAAATATAAGGCACTAAAATAATTTTCTCCTTTACTGGTGGCAGGATTTTTTGTAAAATTTCTAATAATGACATTTTCATTATTGCAATAACGTTGTAGGATTTTGTTTACATAATCCTTGTCAAGCCATGTTGGATCTTTAGAGGAAGAGCAAGTGGGCTGTTGTGAATCATCCATTCTGCTTTAGTTATTTGTTTCAGTTATAGGGACTTAAGGGTGTTGTTTTTTATCTTTTTCGTTTAAATCTGTAATTAATTATGTAGGTTGCGATAAAGTTTTGTTAGATATTAAATAATTAGAAAATAGTTAGATAAGGTTTTGTTTGTTAAAGCAAATAACCATTAAAATATTTTAAATAAACCAGTTATTATACCCTTCATCACAGGTGTAAAGTTTGTCATTCCGTTTGTAATTCCCACAATTTTTGTCGGAGAGCAAAAAAGTTAAAATTTTCGAGATCCTTGTAAGAAAAGATTACGATACGACCATGTCAGTCCGTCCGTGTTTCAGTTTAAATGGCCCACCGTTAATTAAGATATATAATATCGGAAATTCTTTCGAGAATTTTTCTATGGGAATTCAGCAAGATCAGTTCATACAATAATGATTAACGGTTCTTTTTTTTTAATTGTTTTAACAAAGCTTGCAATTTCTGTTTAAGTCGGAAGTTTTATTATTTGTCGGTAAGATGGTGAAGGGCATTAAAAACTCGGCACAGCCGAATCTTTTTGTATTTATTTTTTATTGGTGTATGAGTATTCGCACCTAATAAAAATGTAATCAAACCCAAATTTCTCAAATAACATTTACTTTATACTGCTTGTTTATACGAATAAATAAAAATATTTTCATTTTATGTCATCGGATGTCGAACGTTCAAATGCAACTTTTATCATTGAAAATTCGTTGAAGATAAAAAAAGTTACGTTCCATTTATTTTGCTCTTTAATTGTAAGTAAGAAGTACGTATAAACGTAGTTTCTAATTTTAAAAATATATTAAATGAAATTCTTTGGATACATATGTACATACAATCATATGTATCTATAACAACCAGCGTACATTGATAGCACTAGTTAGTAGCATTTATATATGAATATATAAGCATTTATGAGTTTTTTTTTTGTACATATATTTTTTTTTTTTATTTAATAATCAAACTTGACCCCTTTCAAATAAACAATAGAATATTGAGAACATATAACATTGAGTTCATTTGACAAAGAATCATGAACCCATTTCATAAAAAAGTATGAAATTTGTTGTTCTATAGCTACCGTACACTGGGAAATTTAAAAATCAATCTATTTTTTGTTAATATAAATTACTATTTATTTTTAGCTATAACTTTATAAAATATTATTTAATAATTTGTGATAAAACCATAAAAAATGACTAAAATTCATAACTAAGAAATTCTAACAAAAAGAATGAAAATCGTTTTTAACTTTGAGTCTACACTAAATTATTATTATTTTTTTTTTTTTTTTTGACAAACGTCAAAAAATTATCGTGATAAAGATTTGTCTAATATAGACTGAATTTGTCAGTATTATTGTAGCGTTATATGCGGTCTACACGAATGAAGAGGCGATGAATGTAAAAGTATTGAAGTGACACTATCGGCAAAGTAAAAATAATGATTTGTTCTACAAATTTTGTGCCCCACAAAATGGAAAAATGTGTTTCTCTGCCAACGATTTGTTCTTATGCGAACAAAAAAAGGCTAGTCTGGATGTAGCATTAAAGGAACATTTGTTAGCGATTGTCGAACTCTGACAACTTTGTCTTGATAATGCTTGGCAAAAGACTCCATCCATGATTGTTGTTGATACTTTCTACATGATTTATTATGATATACGATTTCCCATATAAATGACAAAGATAAAAAATTATCTGCAACTCAAACGTTTGCAGATAATTGACCTTTGTCTTGATACACATTTCTCTAATGTAGACACAACGTTAATAGGATCAAAACTTAAAAATTGTGAAATGGTGAAAAAATTAATTATAGGCAATTTATAGAATTTCGAATAGTGCGTTTAAAAGCAAATACATATGTATGTATGTTTATCGATACACTTTACATTTTAAGTACATTTTAGGTACATAAATAAAAATTTATAATGATAATAGTTTATCAGCAGAAAAATAAAATAAATAAGTAAAAAAAAACATTACTTATCAGAGCCAATAAAATAATAGCCTGTATTTAATTTCTTGATTAAACACACATTTGTAGATTTCATGCTGAAATATTGAAAAAAAAAATAGATTCTTCTTCTTTAGTTTTTTGTAAAATTTTAAAATATAAAAAGCCGAATCTTTTTTCAATTTCATTATTTTGTCAATTTGAAAAATAACACCATTACAATACACAATGGGGCAGAAACGATCATTTTTTGAAACAAATCTATAACTTATTAAACTTTAACTTTCATTTAAAGTGGGTCAAATTAAATTAACAATTAGTTAAGTTTTTAGACTTGTTTTTTATTTTGTAGTCATCTATGTGAAGATACATTTCAGAAAAGTATAAAATTATTATATGTTGTTAAAGAAAACTTTATTTTAGAGAAAAACGAATGCAGATACTTTTTAGACTAAAAAAACCCAAGAACTCGTGATTTTTGCAATTTTCAATTTCAAAATCGTTTATTTTTGGACTCGGTAAAGAAATCGAAATCAAAATTAGCTAAAGAAAAAAATCGGTTGTAAATACTAGGATATACATATATAAAAAAAGCTGAACCAAGGATATGCAAAATTGAGGTACTTAAAAATTATACCGCTAATAACTCCAATATTATAAGAGACAAAAGACATGCGAGCATGTTTTTTTGTAGGTCTTATAATAATAAACAAAAATTTATCAAGCAGTGTTGCCAGAAAATGCTCGATTTCATCTGATAAATTCCCAAAAATAATATTCTAAATTCTGCAAAATGTAAAGTTTTAAACACATTGCACTAGTTCAAACTATTTTATATGAATGTGGCTCGTGAAAAAACGGTCTTTTCGCTCTTGCTTTCCAAAAATAATAGAGCACACTCAATTTTAATAAGTATCAATCCCTATATCAAAATTTCAGTCCCTCCCAAAAATGTTTAAAAACT
>MINK01191352.1:0-14739 GCA_001735545.1 Phormia regina | reverse complement strand
AAAAAATATATTACTTTCACTTTTAGTTTAAATATTTAGTTAAATTTTTGCCTTCGTTTGCTTTCTTTATTTTTTTTAATATCCATTATTTTTCTCATTAAATTAAATATAATTTAAATATTTATATTAATTATATTTAACAACATTTGCAACTAATAAACTTTGATAAGTAGTAGAACCTTCTTACGAAAAATGCAATTTACATTTGTAATTAAATTTTATATAGAAAAATTTTTAAATATCTCCATTTATTCCAAAACTTTAAAAAAATACTAATACATTTCTAATTTTAAATGGCTTTCATACAAAAATTAATTGTTTTTTAACTTCAAAAATAATTGAGATTTTAAATTTGAAAAAAAGTTTAACCTTAATCACCGATTTGGATAAATTTCGGTGCATATGTAGAGAAGGATTCATAAACGTGTAAAATGAATTTTATTTATTTTTATTTTGAAATATTAAAGTTGGATAAACTGATTTATTTAAATGGACATAACTTTTGTTGTATAAAATATATCAAAATAATATTTTTTGCAATAAATTTGTCAAAGCTTGTATTTTAAGATGTCATATAATAATTTTACTAAAAAATTTTTTGAACATATTTTTTCAAGAAATTATTTTTAAAGACGTTTATCTTAAAAAGTCCATCTTCAATTTTTTTATTTTTTTTTATTTTTTTATTTTTTTGTAGGAAGTTTTATCAGTATACTTACTATAGCAAAAATTTCAGATTTCACGACAAATTTTAAAAATTTAAAATGAAATTACTCTTTTATTGAATAATAAATTGAATATCTCATGGATTATTTGATAATAGTATTAAAATATTATAAATATATTAATTTTTTATGAAATATTAAATCACAAGATTCATCTCAATATACTTACTTTCCAACATAATTGACTTCCGTGTAATACTACAATTTCTTAAAAATAAAACACACTTTTGTAAAAGATAATCTTCAACATAATACGACATTAAAATATCACCAACTTATGTTAAGAAAAACATTGAAACATACGCATCCAGCATTTTAATCTTTCCAAAATAAAACGTACAAATTCTATGAATATTTTACAAAATATTTTTAATACTATCAAATAAAATCTAAAATTATTTATTCATATATTTTATCAAAGATCTAACATTAACACCAAAAAGAACACACAAACAAACCTATATTGTCATTGTCAGCAATTTTCAACATGTGGTCAAACAGCTACTGTTTAAACATGCAAAGATGCTGAATAAAAAAAATACTAAATGTTGACAATATTTAGAAAAAACTATATATTGTCAATATAAAATGCATAGTCAAGTAGACAGAGAGACGGAGGAACGGACAGATAACTGAAAAAAAAAGATTACGCATTCATATAGTAAATACATACACACTATATGTATATAAATATGTATATGTATGTACATATGAATATCCTCAGATACATATATGCACAATATTGAATTTATTAAAATCACCAGCCATAACAAACAAAATCTTTAACACCTTTTGGTTGACCATAAGTTACTAAAGATCTAAGATTTTGTATTCCATAAGACTTATCTTTACAAAAAAGAAAAAAAAACTGCTAAGTAAAAATCTTTAAACATAAAAAAATCCAAATACTTAATAAAGAAATTGTTGCGTATAATGACTAAGGTGAAAAAATTATGAACATCTTGGCAAACCCAGCTGGAATTTAGACCTTGAAAGACATTTTTAGTTGTTTTCAATATGAATTGTATGAAGTGATTGAAAAGATAATGTGCATGATCATATTTGAAGTTTATTAATATTTATATGATGAGTTAGCATGTTTGTTCTTTATAAATATTGTCACCAATTGCAAATATTAAATAAAGATCAGGCGTTAAAAAAATAATTTATTTTTAAATTTGATATATATAGACAATTGCTCTCTTAAGAAAATCGGACAAAAATATAGGCCTATTTGGTAAAACTGAGGTAGTTCGAATTTCATATGCAAATAATTTGCAAAATTCAAGGGATCAAAGACACTTGCAAACATGCTATTCATAGGTATTATCGAAAGCTTTAGCTCTATTAGCTCCGCTTTTGAAAAGTTCATGGAGATCCCTCTGCCTCTGTAAAATCTTATGTAATTAGAAGTTACAGATTTATTAAAAAAATAGCACTAATCCTTCATTTATTTAAAAAAATTGTTTGAGCGATATCTGCAGAAAAGTTTGAACTTAAGTTGGAATATACTCCCTGTGCTTTTAGTATTAAGCCATCTCAATCTTTGATTTTCTTAACTATTTCCTTAAATTGTATGATTAAGTGCAGATTTTTCATTAAGCATTTTTATTTTGGGGAGGGAAATTTCCTTTTTTTCCCTCCCCGTGAATCTGTGTCTGTATTAAGCCCATAACGTTTTTGTTTATTAACCGATTTTAACTATTTTCAATAAACGAAAAAGAAAGACATTGCCGGCAAAGCCCGACCATATGATACCCTACACTATTGTGTGCTTCTAGGAATAAGAAGTCAGGGAGAGGCCTTCTTTTTTCTAGACCTGTGGTCAATTGTGGACCGATACTTATATTATGTGTAAAATAAAACACACGAATATAGATTGTTACGTCAATACTAAAAAAATGTGTATTAATTTATTAACTTCTAAGTAAGGAGGGCCTTATATGGGAGCTATGGAGGGCCTTATATGGGAGCTATGAACCGATCTTCGTAAAATTTGGTACTATAATTTATATTTATATAAAACTCATTTATGTCAAATATTAAGTGAATATTAAAAATTAAATGTAATTTTTGCCGCTTAAAATTGATTTCTGAAGATGTTTTTTTATATGGGATCTACGATCAATTATGGGCGGTTTTCCATAGAATTCGGTACACAGATTAAGACTAATGTGGAACTTATATGTGACAAATTGCATTAAAATACTAGTATTAATTATTATTTATTTAATTAATATTTAGTATTAATTAATATTTAATTGAATTTGCTCCAATCATCAAAATGATAATATTAATAACTTCAATAATTAATTTCATTATTACAGCTTTTTCTCAAAAAACCCCATGAGCTGATGATTATTGCAAAACTAGACAAATTTTATTTCCACATTTTTATAGAAAAACAAATTTTTTTCTTTATATTTTTTTTGTAAGAACAGTCAATTTATTTAAAATATAAATGTAAACCAATTAGAAAATTAATTGTATTAATAAATATTATAATTAAACTTAAATACAAATAATTTTATTAAAAAATAATTTGAAATATTTGTTCTCCACTTTTTTGGGAGAACATTTGTATGGAGGCCAGGACCGATCATTACCAAATTTCAATAGAATTCATCTTTGGANNAGTTAATTTTAATTTTTAAAATTGCGACCTGCAGTTTGATCACAAGTGTTACACAGACGGACAGAGGGCTGGGCGGACTACGTTCAATAGTCTTATCACTTAAATCTAAGCTAATTGCTATAAATTATGGTGGGTTTTCAGCCTATATTTATGGATGTTACAAATGTTGTCTTTAATACCCCATCAAAATTATGCGATTTTTTTAAGATTTAAAAATGCTGTACAATTAGCGCCATTTAGATGATTTTTAACGTCCAAAAAATGTGTTTTTTCCTTTTTAACAAACAAAACTGTAATGAGTTTTTGAATATTTTTTCTGAAACCGTTCAAAACTATCGTTGTGGCCCTTTAATATTGACTTTACTTTCCCAAGTAGAAATTTTTCAAAAAGGCATTACGAAATTGCATTTGCATTATAAAAGCATTTTTGAAGAATAACATCATTTGACAAATTACCACTTTTATAGTGAACATGTTTTTCTAATATATGCAATTCAAATCATACAAATCCGTTAGAAACTTTTGAAGATACTGAAGTTTTTTTACTTTTCGAAAATGAAAATCGTTATCAAATTCGCGAATTTTTCGAAATTCAAAAAAATTAAAATAGAGATATTTAAAAGGCCCCTAAAATGGCTGCAAAATATTATCAAAATCGAACTAGATAGAAAAAAAATATATTCTTCTTTTTTAACAAAAAATATTTTAAATAATCTGTAATCATATTATGATTATGATAATTAAAAACTATACAATAATACCTCTTTTTATGATTCTCACAGACCGATATTAATATAAAATCCTCTTACATCCTCAATTCATTCTAGGATTCCTATTAGGTATTTTCTATTATTTAGAAAATTTTATCAGCGTGATAAAATTTCCTTTCTCCATACAATGTCACACGCCATTACTACAAAAATAATATGATGTGACCCATTATCTACTAAAGAATTTAAATCAACAAAATATTTTCAAAAAAACTTTACTTTAGTTAATTTTGCACCTTCTCAGATATTGAGAAATATATTTAAGATCATGTTTCTTTTTGCCAGAGATTAAAGGCGATTATTAAGAAAATTTTTCCAAATATATTAGGATGTTTTTTTTTTTCATATTAATGTTTAAATTTTTAATTTCATTTATTAACTCCACTCCTAGAAATGAAAAGCCCAAAAAACTAAAAAAACTCTATTCATATATACAAGTTGTTATTGTTGCTTTTAGGATTCTTAAAATATTTATCATATTGTTGTTGTTGTTGCTATATCTTTTAGTAAATTTTCTTCCTCATGCTGTGCGCGATTCATTGTTGGTGATTAACGTAAGGTTCGTAAATTTACAGTTTTCATCAAAAAAAAAAAAAATACAAAAAAATTAAACTTACTCGTTTTAGCGACTGGACTCACCTTCACACTATTACCATGCACTTTGTTCATTGCTTTGTTGAATTACTCTACTCTACAGCCAACTCCATCAATAAAGTACCATCTTCTTAGTTGTCTCATTCTTTTTCTTCTACTTCGACTTTTATTTCATCGTCTTAGACAGCCCCATCTAAGCAACCAACCACTCTGGCTGTCTGTCGGTCTCTCTCTGTCCGTCTTTCCATCCACTGTAGTGTGGCACAGCAAGAGGTTAAACTTAAAGATCCCATAACTATCTAAATTCAGCAATAAGCATTAGGAAGAAAATTGCAATTGTTGTTTAATATGTGTTCAGTCTACAATACTACAAGACAACAAACAAAATAAACAGACAAACTAGAGGACAGACGGGCGGACAGACGGACGTATGGACTATCAGACAAACAAACATACTTTAGTAACCTTAACTTACAATGTGTTTTACTATTGTTGTAGTTGGTGTTATTGTTGTTTTACTCCTTCATCTTCTTCATTATGAACTTTTTTCCGCTGTAAGACAAAAGCTTAAAACATGAAAATTAAAAGTATTAAATCATTTTCGAAAAAGGTCAAATTAAAATACGTAAACAAAATACGTAAACAAAATTTCTTTGCGTCGATTTTTGTAAAAAAATTTTTGCAAAATTCTATGGGGCAAAGTGAATTAATTTCAAAATCCTAAAAATATATTATATCTGTTTTCAGTCATTTTATATTTATGTTCAATGGAAATCGTGAACAGTCTCAAAAACGTGAATATCCTTGATAAGAATTAGTTCATGTTTCCGTGAGTCTACTGTATAATAAAGACGATTAGATATACTCAGGCGCGGATCCAACTTTTCTCTTTTGTAACTTTTCCATACATTTCAGTTCGATCTGAGCAGTCACTTGGGAGATACAAATATATAACAAAAAATTTTGCACTAGGTGCCACAGTTTGAGGGGGGGTGGGTATTATTTCTATGTGCTGATGTTTATAACACCCAAGATAGCTGTTTCAGACTTAACTCAAAACCGTTCTCTAAATCGATTTAACGATATTTTTTGGACTATTAATCTACATGTTTTAATTAAACTAAAAATACTATATATTTCCAATATCAACTTCCTTCCAAATTGTAAGACGATTTGCTACTCTATCAATTTTAGTTTAACTTGGTACATAATATGATCCTGTCGATTGAGAACCTTAATGTGAGGCGAATAATTCACTAATAGTCAAACTAATTGCCTATAGATAAACTCTCTAGCAATCTTGAGATTAAATTATTTTCAATACCTGTCATTTAAGGTAGCTTAAGTGTGGTACCAAAGGTGGAGGTGGTGGTGGTTGTAGTAGTCATAGTAAGGAGTATGTATTATAAAGTAAGTACTTATGTTGTATGTGTTTTGTTATTCGTATTGTGATGGCTTAGTGTTGCACAGCATTATAGTTAAAGTATTTTTTGGTGGCGATCTTTTTTGATGATGTTAAAGTTTGATCGCACGATTCTAACAGCACATCACTTCGTCATCGTATATAAAAAGAAAAATTATACAAACATACATACATTCATAAATACCTTTATACTAATAGCTACATACATATTAATGGTTATATGGAAAGATAGACGAAAATACATACAAACCTACAGACAGACAGTTGGACATACATTCATAAAAATAAAGTTTAATGTAATATTAAGTAAGAAACAGTAAGATCGATTAACGTTATTGTGTGTATACACTCGAAAAAATATTTTAGTATATTTTTAAGAAAAATTTTTAATTTAATGTGTTAATGAGATTAGATTAAAATATAATATTAAGGATCATTAACAAACTTAAAAAATTTTAAATTTTATTTTTTCAGCATCACTAAATTTTTAATATTCAGCAAAAAGCTAAAACTAACATTTTTCTTTTAGTTTAAACATGATTACTTACTTCAAATACAATATCAACTCTATGTGTCTAATGGTCTTTTAACGAATCCACAAAAATAAAAGTTTTTTTTCCATAAAAACTGATTTCGTCTTAAGTATAAATTTCATATGGGAAACCAAAAAATAAAATAAAAATACAAAATAGGAACCTTTATACCCACCCTCTCCTCACAAATACATATATATATATATAGCAAACACAGTGGAAACTACAAGAGGAGCCTCTTATTAAATGGGTGCCTCATATAAACACTATTAAAAATGTTTATAAATGAAAATTCCACGTATTTTATCCATATGGTATAGCGTAGTCATCATAAGACACATTTACTTTCCATTTGTTAAAGGCAACATTAAAAAACACTATCAGTGACCCAACAGCACCAATTTAATGTTGTTGGTATTAAAGGCACAAACAAAATCAAACAATTGCAACAAAAACAACTGTATTGTCGTCTTGTATAAAAAAAATATATTGGTATGATTGGTGTTAACATTGTTAACAGGAATACTATCACACTTAAATAATGTAGCAAAAATCTTTGATTTGTTTGCTGTGAAAACACAGTTTAGACGATTAAAAAAACTCCAGCATTTTTAACTCCCTCAACTAATACAACTAACGTTATTATTTGATGACCATTTTTTTTTTTTTTTTTTTTTTTTTCCTTTTTTTTTTTTTTNNTTTGATGACCATTTTTTTTTTTGTTTTTCCTATTTTTTGTTTTTGTCTTCTATTCATTTAGTTACGCTCGTGCCGATTTGAAAACTGCGATATAGTATTTCATTTAAGAGGTGCGTTTATTAAAGGAGTGAAAGCCTAGATTTGTTTTCTTTGTTTTAAAGATGAATTTTTGTTTTGGCAAAACAATGGCCTTAGGTGTGATTTTTATATTTGATGGCATGACAATACATATAAAAAGATTTATTACCTTTGTTGTTTAAATAGTAAATTTCTAATCATCAAGTTTGGTTTTGCGATATGTAACATATGATTAGGAGAATTAAAGATAAAAAAGCTATATTAGTTCATATAAACACTGAAAAAAGAGTTATATGCATGCGTTTATAAATAGATTCATTAATTTCTTTCAAAGAAAACATTCATGTAAAATTCAAATTGAAAAATCTAGCGCGTATTCATGAAGCGTTAAACATTGCAACAGTACTTAATTAATTTTAAATAAGAAAAGTTATCTGTTAATGATTTAATGATTCGTATTAAATCGTTTATTCAGCTGTACTAATAATTGTTTTAATTAAGAAGAAGCATTACCATCAACAAAATTATTGATCAATAATCATTTCATATAATATTACATTTAAAATAGATGCTTTATATTGGGAAATGAATAACATAAAAGCAAAAACAGTTTTGTCTTTACAAAAAAACATTGTCTTGAAGAACTTTTTAAAATACATGCTCACACACAAACAAATTTTTGCATACGTGTATATTTTTGGCAGTAAATCTTATAAGATGGTTGTGTAGAGAAATTTTATCACAACAGTCTCATAATATTTCTTATAATACTAATATTTTATATCATACATATTATGATATAAAAATCTCTTGTAGAGATGCTATGTTATAAAGTATAAATATATATTTATTCTGCTAAGAAAATTCGAGCGGCACAATTGATTACACCAAATTAAATTAATTATTAAAAACCTGGAACATGTTAGTATAATAATTTTAGTGATTTTAAACAGTTTTTAAAATTATGTATTTAACTTATATTTGTGTATATAAAATAATTAAGATGTAGCCCCATATTATAAGCCTTAAATACTAGGGTTTCGAAAAATATCGTGAATTCAAAAAACAAGTATTCATAAATATATATAAAATATTTTAATTTAATTCTTTATAAAATTATATTACAGGCTGATCAAGTTTTGGACGCTACAACTGCTGATCGTCATGATATTCTTGTATAATATTTATGGCATATTAGGAATATAATATTTATTTTTTAATTTAATCATTTAATTCAAAATTAAAACTAAGAATACGGAACGATTATTTTCAAAGCTCGGTTTCATTGGGAGAAAATATGAGGTCATTGAAATTTATGAACTGTTCACTGGAATAATTTATTTTATTTAATGAACGCGTTCATTGATTTATCAATGAAATTTTACATTGGATTTCAATATTAATGTATAGCAATACTTTGTTTTGATGAACCTGTACATCAAATTAGTCAAAATTAGTGTAAAAATTTATTGAAACAATTAACTTTTTCATTGTATTTATGTACCTTTTTGATTCAGTGTAATAGAGCTTAAATGATTTTACTCAAGAAAATATCGAAAAATTTCAATTAAATTACCTTTCAAGTCATTTTTACACTATTTTAAATACGACTGTTAAGGAGTTATTAAGCTACTTTATGACAAAATTAAACGTTATAAAAAAATAAAAAAATTAGTCATAAAAATTAGAAAAAGTAAAAAATTTAAAAAAAAAATTTCCAAATAATACAAAATGCATTTCATTAAAATTAATGCATGAATTTTGATTTTATGCAACACATTCCTTAAAAATTTATTTTTTATATTTATATAATTTTTTTTAAATTTTTACCCATCTTTAGACTCTCAGAATAGGTTTTATAATGTCCGTTCATCCGTCTGGTCAGTTCAAAGGAACAAAACTTTGGCCAGAGATAACAATTTTTTTATTTCACAGGTATCCTAATTTGAGCCTTGTTAGCTCCATCGTTAAAGGGTTTTTGAAACTAAATATTGTGTACTCCTCTGTTACGCCTATTTCAAATTTCAGACAAATGTAAGCAACTAGTAAGAAGTTAAGATTTATTTCTGAAAATGTTTAATCCTACCCCACTTTTAGCTAAATAGATATTTGTCGAAGTAGGTTTTTTAAACAAAGTACTGGTTACTATATTGAAATTTTTTTCCAATCAGGCCCTATTCAGATATTATCTTAAAATAAAGCTTTTATATCCATAAATGACCTGAATATAAGCCATTAATGAATTTAGGGCATTAAAAAGTTCTCTGGAGGAGCAAAAACTAGGGTGTTATAATTTTAAAATTAAGTTTTAGAAATAATAAAATTTTTGAATTATTATATATTTTTTTGGAATTTTTCAATAAATTTTGAAACGTTGGAGATATGTCTGTCTAAGCATCAATATCCCTAAAGGGTCAGAATAAAAGTGGGTGGCTCTCCAAGCTAGTAATTATTTTTTAAGCCGCCATTTGTGATATGACAGTTTTTAAAATATTCGCCAGATTCCTTAAAAAAATTAAATAATACTGCTGCAAAAATTATACAAATATATAAAGCTATATTAACATAAAAACTTCAAAAATGATGGCAATATTTATTAAAATTAGTCTTTTATTACTTTCTTTATTACTTTTTTAAAGGGTTTCAAAAGCAATCTTAATGCAAATAATGCATGTAAAGTAAATTTGGAGCAGCTTAGGGCAAAGGACTGCCCACAAGCCTTTCTAAACTTTGTCAATTTTGAAAAATTTATCAAAGCAAATTAAGTTTTGGGACCATATAATTAAAATTATTTTAATTATATTAATACTTATTTTGGAAAACTGCAAAATCTTTTCAAAATTCTTACTTACTGTTAGTTAATTACTATTTGAATTATAATAAATTTAAAATAACTCACCATATGTTGAATTAAGACAAACAAATAAGAAAACTGATCGTGTATTTAAATGTTTGTTTGAATTCTCTTACATTCTAATCAGACAAAAATTTGTTGCCATTCATTAGCGTGTTTTATAGCCTAAATTCATAAATTCTTTTTTTCTTAATTGCAAAGAATTATAGAAAATAGTTGTGGAAGAAAAATATTATAAGGGTCACACTTGAGGTTACAATTAAATTCTAAACACATCCATCATTTAATCATATAAATTTATAAAGCCAACAATAATTATTACAACATTGAAGAAGAAAAATATACTTTATATATATATATATATGAGTGATAATATGGGCGAGGGTTAAAGAGATGTTGTATGTTACCACAATAATTAATTAATTCTTATAAGAATGTTCGTTTCTAACTCTTAATGGAAATATGGTATAAGAAAAATTTAAGAAATTGTTTATTTAATAATTGAAATTGAAATAAACGGGTCAAATTAGTTAAAATTATTGTATAAACATTTATGAAATAAGTACACAAATGAGGGAAACCCCTTTTTCTGTATTAACCCTAAAAAGAGTGCAACATTATTTATAATTTTTTGTTCTTTGATAGAGGCTTCAAAAATATATTGAGGCATACATTTTTTTTTAATATAATATTAAAAAAATAATATGATTATCTCTTAATACCCTTAAAAAGTTAAAATAAAATAATTCGGTTTTTTCGAATCCTTTATACCCTTCTTATCGATAAATATAATTTTCCCCTTAAAGTATGCTTTTCATATTTTCGCATTTATAAATCTACATTACAATGCTTAATATAGAGTTTGTGTGTTTTTTAAGTGAAAATATTTGTGACTGATTTATATAAAAATAAATTAAACACAAAAAGATTTGACTGTGACGAATCTAAAAATTCAAAAAACTTAAATTTTATAAAAATAGTTATGACCGGTTTGAATAAAAATCCATAGCTTCGAAAAATCAAAAATGCGTTTTGCCCAATATCTCAGTTATTATTGAATCGAAAATGTCAACTTTTTTGTTCTCCGACGAAAATTGTGGGAATTACAAACGGAAGGACGAATTTATATAAAACCTTTACACTTGTGGTGAAGGGTATAATCCAATTTTTTAGCATTAAAAAGGACTTAAAATGATTAAAAATGCGTTTTGGTCGATATCTCAGTTATTATTACACCGATTTTTTTTTTTAATTTTTTCTAAATAAAAATTCAGAAAAAAAGTTTACAATATTTTTTTTTTCAAAAAATGACGTCCCTAGCATAAATATAGGTTACAGAAATTTTCAAATCGGGATTTAATTTATCTTGTTGAATTTCAATATCAAAATTATCTAAAGGATTTCCGATTTTTCGAAATATATTTTATATATGTTAGGTACTGGTGGGCTTCATAAAAGTCATTTCAACCGACGCAGGGAAGGACGGACAAAGTCCTATAATCATAATATCTTATATGAATCCACAAATTTTGCTCTCCGATGAAATTTTTGCTCTCCGAAATAAACTACAGATGGAAAGACAAACTTAGATATCCTTTACACCTGTGGCAATAACTAAATTAACGTTTTTTTATTATGATCCCTACTGATCTTTTTAGGGTTAATGTGATTTTATACATACACCAAAAGAGTTTTTCTAACAAATCATAAAATTAAAAACAAATAAAAAACTATAAATTGAATAATTTAGGTCATATTTGTTATTGTCATACATTAAATTATTAATTGTATAAAATATTCAAAAGATCTGCGATCATACATTCAAACATCAGTTAAAAATTACTGAATGGAAATATACAATACACACATTCATTTATATATACATATGTAAGTATAAAAGAAACGACAATAAAGAAAATCTAAAAATAAGCCAATGTACTGATGATATACGAGTACACATATGAGAATATAGTGGTTGAATGTGAAATGGTTAAAAGTTTGACTTTAATTAATTGTTCTTTAATGATTTCGTAGCATGCATCTTATGTCATGTTTGTGAAACCCAAGATAACGTTTTTATTTTTCTATTTATTCAATAAATGCCACTGTCTCCTACACCCCAACCATTAAAACTGAATATACGAGTAGGTACATCGAAAAAAAAAAGTTATTTTAAAAAAGCGATGTTCCTCCCAAAACAAATGACTTTCAAACATAATTTTAATAAAAACTATTTTAATTTATAGTGCACACCTACACACATACATACATATGTATGAAAATGTTCTCAAACATTTTAAAGTTAGAAAAAAAAAAAAAACTTAGAAATTTTAGTAGTATATAATTTATGTTAATTTGCCACAATTTTTACACGATTTTGCCACAGACAGTTAAAATGAGAAATTTTATCCATAAAACGGCTTCTTGTTTTCTTTATGCTGCCTTAAACGAAATTCCTTTTTTTCAAGTATTTTCTCAAAAATTTATTAATGATACATGGTAAATTTTAATGCATGATGATGACGATGATGCATGCATGTTTAAGCAAATGTTTTCAAAACATTTTAACTAAAGACAACATGTAACAAACAGTGGAACAAAAGTGACAGCTTTTTTTGTTTAATTTCTAATAATTCTTCAAGTTAAATTATACTATGAATAAAAAATATATATTAATTCTAAAATTAGTTTTATAATATTTGAAAACTATCTGTAGTCATTGTACCCAGTAAGAATTTTGCTTGCCATGTAATGAGATATGATGCTAATATAATGGCTCTTCCCTACATACACATTAGATGAATAACTCATTATTTTAACACAGTGATGACATTGGAGGCAACTACTTACTATATATTATTATAGGTAGGCATTTTAAAAAGTCATTCTTAGATGTCTTTATAAGAACTAATTACTTTGAAGCAATTCAATAATAACTCATTAATTTCGAAGTATTGCAGAATTCATTATTTGCAAAATGAATTGTAACTAGTTATATTGTGTATTGTACAAATAAGTACTGAAATATGAAAAAATAGAAAGCTGCTATATTTGTACACCCTACACCACCATACACTGAACCAAAAAGGTACATAAATACAATGAAAAAGTTAATTGTTACAATGAATTTGTACACTAATTTTGACGTTTTAGTTGTCATTAGTTTTTTCTTGGTATTTCTAGAAGTTATATTAGTGAATTTATAAATTTAACATAAATAGTTCCTATAAATAATAAAGTTTTTTAAAGAACAATTATAAAAATCTTCTAGAATGAAGCGCCGCAGTCGAAAATTTTCCCTTAATATAAGAAATTTAGATTTTTATTTTAATTTGTGATCTTTGAAAATAAAATTTGTAAATTTTTAGCCTTTTTAAACGCCTTTTAAAACGAAATTTTTGAAGCTAAATGCAAAATAAAAAGGTTAGATTTAGCCTTAAAAAGGCTAAGCTGGCAACACTGCCTATCACACACATACAACGACAAGACGGCAAAACTGAAGGATATCCATTCTATAGCATCTGAAGCCGGTCTACGCACATATATACCATCAACTCCTCGAGGTTCAAAATATGTAGCGTCAAACTGGAGGATGTACAATCCTTTGTATATCTTGGAAGCATTATAACGACATCAGGAGATTAATATGCAAATATTGCACATCGTATCAAAAAAGCTAATCAAGCTTTTGCAGCGCTGCAAAGATATCCTGGCCTTAAACCACCACTAATAGAATTTATACGAAAAAATTGAGGAAACCTTAGTATCAATGGAGATAATAAAGCAAAAATGGAACTGGGTAGGCCAGGTATTGAGCAAGAACCCATCTAATAAAGCCCGAAACGCCACATAATGGAATCCTTATGGAAGCAGAAGAACAAGAGGAAGGCTAGAAAACACAAGAAGCAGTTGGGCCGACATAAAAATAATGGCTCAAAATAGAATTTTGTTGTGGCCCTTTGTTCCACCATGGAATTTAAGGAAATAATATATATAATTAGTCAATACTCAGGAGATATATAAATATCATTTGTTAGTAACGATCGGTAAGATTTTTCATTACCCAACTCCTTTATGATTTGGATGTATTGTATTCAGTAAGTGCTATAACTGAGAACTACTTTTTTTCTTCATTTTAAGATCTCTTAATGCAAATACATTTTGGTTGCCAATTTAGAAATAGCTGCCAATACTTCTATTATCCTTAAAAGTTATCAATAGAAATATCAATAACAAGTTCCATGTTATTTAACTCCCACATTATGCTTAACTTTATTTTTAATCATATTCAGTTTAGTATTATTATTGGAATTTTATTAATAAATTATATTTGTTTTTGAATAAAATTTTAGATTTTGAATTGCAAAATTTAAATGTTTCTACTGTTGGCATTCACATCTTTCTTAACAAATTAAACAAACCTCGTTT